>ML102643.1:108203-205401 GCA_003697995.1 Taxidea taxus jeffersonii
AAAAAAAACAGGCTGTACACATTGTTCAAGTTAAAAGTACAACATAAGTCTCCATAATCTAAAACACAGTTTTCCTGCCTTTTCAAGCATGCTCTAAGAAATGTTATTGGAACTGAGCTCTTACCATGAACATTGAGGTTAAAATATTTTTTGGCACTTCCAGCTGTGTTCTCAGCAACACACACATACCTGCCGATATCTGTTACTTGAGTGTTTAGAATCTAAGGGGGAAAAATGAAGAAATTCCAACTGAAAGTTTTAATAAAGCAACTTTTCATAATGAACATTACATTTCAGACTAAACAACACATATTCTTTCTGGTTAGTACCAGATAAACACAAGACAAAGAAATTTCTGTATATAATAGTGCTGATACTAGCTTTTTTTTTTTTTTTTTTTTTTTGGTCAGGTCAAATATTTATAAAGATTTCCAATCAGAAAAGGTAATTTTAAACATATTTGTTAAATGCTGACTACAAAAATTTCCCCAATTATTCTTCCTCTTCCCTATCACACCCCTGGCAACATGACTTTGAAGCTCCTTGCATTTCAGAGTGGAGTAAGATGCAGAATTTATGTTGGTCTTGTGAATGGCTCTGACCAATACGATGTTATGAAAAGTGACACTGAGTGCTATTTCAAAGTCTGAAGAGGTCTAGTGCTTTTCCTCACTCTTTTGGATCTCAGCTACCACCATGTGAGAAAGCCAGGACTAGCCTGTTCAAGGGTAAGAGAATCAGAGGGGGTCAAAATCAGCTCAGTTATTATGACAGAGCCTGGATATGTGCCAAGAGCCCAGCCAAGACCAGTGGACCACTCACTCAATTCACAGCATGCAGACACACTTGAGACTAGAAAAATTACCCAGCCAGCTAGAAGACTTATGAACTAAATAAATGCTTATTGTTTTAAGTTATTGTCTTGGAGTACTTTATGCAGCAATAACTAGCTAATAATAGCATTTATATTTATTTTATTAGGCAGAAATTTCTATCCATCTATGTATCTTTTGGCCTTAGACACAGAAACATTTAAATATTTTGGTAGAGGTTGTATGACATCAAATAGATACAATCACAATGTTTAGAAGATACTTTGAAAATTCAAGGTTATTTATAGGCACTAAAGCTGGTTCGTGTGTGTGTGTGTGTGTGTGTGTGTGTGTGTGTCTGTGTTTTTTATTTTTTTATTTTATTTTATTTTTTTAAGATTTTATTTATCCATTTGACAGACATAGATCACAAGTAGGCAGAGAGGCAGGCAGAGAGAGAGAGAGAAGGAAGCAGGCTCTCCGAAGAGCAGAAAGCCCAATGCGGGGCTTGATCCCAGGACCCTGGGATGATGACCTGAGCCGAAGGCAGAGGCTTTAACCCAGTGAGCCACCCAGGCGCCCCTGTGTCTGTGTTTTTTAAAGACAAGAACATACCATAAGGTATGTCCTGTGTTGGATACATCTGTTATGCTTAGATTCTTGGGTTCACAGAATATCACTTATGTGGTCAAAAATAAGCTATTAAATTGTTTCCTAACAAAAGAGTTGGTGTTATTTCTATAAATACATAGCCTTCTCTTAAGACATTTAAGAAAAAAATATAGACATGGTCATTAGTGAACAATTCAGGATATTTATGTGGTTTTCAATATTAATTATCAATTCTTTAGTAATACAGGGAAAGTTTTAATCTGCAGTGAACTCAATGCCACCTAGAATTTTACCATCAGAACTAAGCAATGGAAAGGATTATACTAATTATAATGTGGCTTCTATCACAAAGGACATCTTGTAGCAAATTTAGTGTTCATGTGTTGAATGTACAATTTTTGTAGGAATTCACATAGAAATGTTAGCAATGGTCACCTCTGAAAGACAAATGCCCTATGATTTCACTCACATGTGGAATTTAAGAAACAATACAAATGATCATAGGGGAAAAAAGACAGAGGCAAACCAAGAAACAGACTCTTAACTCTAGAGAATAAACTGATGGTTACCAGAAGGAGGGGCGGTGGGGGGATGGGTGAAACGGATGATGGAGATTAAGGCGTGCACTTGTGATGAGCACTGGCTGATGTATGGAAGTGTTGAATCACTCTATTGCACACCAAAAACTAATATAACACTGTCAACTAACTGGAATTTAAATAAAAACTTAAAAAAAAACCAGTGGTCACCTCTGGTAGGGGGAATAAAATAAAGAATTTCATATTCTTCTTATGGTTAGTTATTTTTACAAATAGAATATTTATAAACCAATAAAAATTACTTTTAAAAGTAAAAATGACTTAGGAAATACAAAGTCAAATAGCTATTTTACAAAAAGATTTTTTACTTTTACCTGAAGAATTCTTCCATTAGATAGAAACTTATGATGCCCATCTTCTTGCAAAGGTTGCCCATCCTTTTGCCAGAAATTCCTTGGCGCTGGGTTGCCACTGGATGAACACTCCATCAGTGTGCTCTTATTCACCAGCACGGTGACTTCTTCAGGGAGATCACTATTTGCTCCCTTAATAACTGGAGGCACTAATAGATGATTGCAACAAAGAGATAATGACAGGAAATAAGGTCTTTTCTCAATTATCCTAGTTTTCTAACAGCTTTAAAAAGCATAGAATAGCAAGGATGAAGACGAAACCGAGAGTGTTGAATCACATTTTACACTAATAAATTGGGGTGTTGATAAAAAAATGTGTGAATTTGGGTTTACCTACTGTGGACTAACCACTTCTACAGTTTTCATCCCCATTTAGCTCAATCCCTAACCCTTCCCAACTTATCTGACCTTGCTTCTCTCTCAGCTCCTTGAACTATGTCTTCTGGGTTTTCAAGCGTATGTGTAAGTAGCACATGCATGAATGAATATTTAAGTCTATTTGGTCATCTAGACAAGCCAGATAAACCTCTTCTTTAGAGTATATTTGGAATGTACAGATTTGGTCTCATTTGCAAGGGAATTGTCTGGGCTACTTAAATGTGTTTCCCAGCCCTAGTATCCATGGTATCAGCATCACCTGGGAGCTTGTACAGAGATGCAAATTTTGGGGCCCACTCAGATCTCCTCAATGGGCATCTCTAGAGGGCCCAAGAAATTTGTGTTTGAACAGGAGATCCTTATGTATTCTTGCGTGTGAGGAGTCACATTCTAGATTTTTCTACACATATTCATTTTCATTTAAAATGGTACCATAGAATCCAGGTACATATCTATGTTAGACTGGTCAGTTATGAAAAATCACATATTACCTATAAAATTTTAAAAAATGGAAATGTTACACAAACTAGAAACATATGTGTTGGCTGCTGTTATCAATGTAGAAATTCATTTTCAAAGTGAATAATCATTTTATTTTATTTGGAAAGCTTAGCCATTCTGTTTCACTCTCTTAAAATGTACCATATCTTTAGCAATCAGCAAAGACTATATATTAATGTAGATGCAGTCCTGTGGTATTTGGGTCCTTCAAAAACTAAACTGGAAGTTTGTAAAGAAAATAATTAAGGCTACAAGATACATAATAGAATTTCAATGTTATTTTAGATACAAATTTTCATAGTCAGGGTCACATGGTTTTTACTATACTCTAGGTGACATAAAATATAACTTGAACTTCAGATTAAATGAGCCTATCACTAACCTCAATACCATGAAATCTAATCAAATGAAATGTTGGGACATAAAGATTCAATGTTTTCCTCAACTTCTGCCTGGAACTGAATCATTAGGAGGGAATAGGATGTGGTCTACAGGTCCAAGGTCTGACCTGTATAGGCCTCCACCAAAGCTCTTTGGTCTGATCTGCCCTCCAGCTGCCATGCCCCATCAGCTGGCTTACACCACTCAGAATTATTCTCAGTAGAAAATGGTGGAGTAGCACGTAGGAGGTGAGCACCAAACATTGTGAAACATACCTAATGTAGACAGATTTTTGGACCCAGTTCATTTTTCTTGTTTTGTTCCACCTCTGTAAACTCATCTCCAACATGCTTTCCAAGTTCCTCTTAATTAAGATGGCCTGAAGGGATGAACATCTACCTTTAACTACCCAATCCCTAAGTCCCATTTCAATTTAATTGATTCCCGGTCCCTCTCAAACCGTATTATCTTGATTCTTTTATCAGATCCTTCTACTCTGGCCTAAACTGAACTCTTTCCAAACTTAAGTCAAATTAAGTCAAATTAAGGTGGTCTAGGATACTCCACTGTTCTTGTTGATGTTAGCACTGTTAATTAATTGTCTTCTCTTACCTTTTTCTTTTTAAGATTTTATTTATTTATTTGACAGAAATCACAAGTAGGCAGAGAGGCAGCAGAGAGAGAGGAGGGGAGCAGCCTCCCCGATGAGCAGAGAGCCCCATGTGGGGCTCGATCCCAGGACCCTGGGATCATGACCTGAGCTGAAGGCAGAGGCTTTAACCCACTGAGGCACCCAGGCGCCCCCTCTTCCCTTTCTCTTCTCCTTAGCACTATCTTATAGACTTTAAATTCTATGTTGATATTCCATCCCGTTCTGATTAGCTTCATCTCTACTCCATGTCAGTCAGTCCTAGACAGCTGTACCTTGGACTATTCAACATGAACACCTCTTTCTTTTTCAAGTTATAAGCTCCCTGAAGAAGAACTTATGTCTACTGTAGTCACTGCTGTATCCTCAGTGCCTGGCACAGGTTCCTGGTCCATAGTTTAGTACTCAATAGATAGTTGTCAAATATATGATTTTGGAACTCTACTGTTTTCTTTCTTCTATCTCTTGTCAGGTTTCCTTCATAAGCTGCTCTTTGTTTGCACTGACAACTCTAGCCCTTCTATTCCTTCCCCACTTACAATCAGCCCATCAGCCTCCTCCCACCACTTTTCCTCTTGCCCTGCCCAGACCTCACAGGGGTCATTTCAGTGACTCTCTGTCTTGCTGCACATTCTATGGTTTTTCACCATCCAGCACTTCCACAATATATACTTGGTTACCTTGTGGCACAACCCCGCCCCTCCCAGATGGAACACACTATTTTTTCTACCTCTGCCCCTCCTGGTTACTAGGAATGCTGTAGAAGGAAGGGTGGCTTCAGAAAGGAAAAACTGAGCCAAATGGTGCCAACTTCAACAGCTGACTGTCTGTCACATCCCATATGATGGTGATCACTAAACTTTTCTGTTTTTCACAGGCCCAACCACCCCTCCACTCTTTGTCTTGCTCTCATACTAAATGAAAAGGACTAGATACATTTGATATGCATTTCCACATTTCCCTCCTTACCATTTTGATGAATGGCAATTCATTTCCATGAAAGACTTATTAACCCTTCTTGGTTCCTCGATGGCATTTTTCACCTGTTCTAAGACCTGCATCCATGAATTCCTGCACCTCTCCCATTCCCCCGCTCCCACTTGAGAATTTAATTTGTCCCTTTCTAATGGATCATATTCTTTGGTCTGTAAGCAAGCTCAAACCTTTCTTAAATATGTTTCCTCAAACAAGCTGTCTATCCTAAAACCCTACTCCATCTCTTCTGTCCTCTGCAAAATATCTTAAGAGTACTCTATATGTGTTTCCTTTTCTTTCTGATTAGTTGCTCCAGATTTATCCTTTTGTCTTGTGGCTTTGTAGCACACCACAGTATCTAAATTGATCTTTTGGATTTTATCAATGATTTTGCAGTTTTTAAGCCAAATGGACATTTTCAGTTTTTATTTTCTTAAATTTGCTTTAGCATCCAATACTAGATCCACCTCTTGATAGCTTTTTCCAGGCTTTGGATTCTTTGACATGGAATAGTACGTAGTTTACTGCTTTTCGTGAACTTCTCAGATTGATTCTCCTCTAACTCTGTTTTCCTTTTCCTTTCTCCTACTTGTTAACGATCCCTCCGTGAACTTGTTGATCTTCTATTTTACCTATAATCCTTGCTGTTGGAACTCTCATGCCCTTGAATATTTGTGGATAACTCTCAAATCTACATTCTTAATTCAGCCTCTTTTCTGTGTTTAAGTTCCTGATTTTCAATGGCCCCTTCATATCTTTCAATGGCCCCCTAAGTATCTTCTAACATGCTGAATTCAACATGTCCAGAATAAAATTGACTTCCTTTTCCCCCAAATAATGTTTTCCTAGGTCTTCTATTTTTTTTATTCTTGCCACCATTTTCTTAATCACTCAGAATAAATATCTCAGTATTACCTCATGCTCTGAGACAAGTACCTAATATTTTTTTTGTTGTTGTTAGAAAATTTTTTTTAATTTAAGCTTTTTTTTATTTAAACATATAATGTAACCCCACCATCCTCTCCCAACCCCTCTCCCCCCCATCCCCCTCAGTTTGTTTTATGACATTAAGAGTCTCTTTTGGTCTGTCTCCCTCCCGATCCCATCTTGTTTCATTTTTCCTTTTCCTACCACCTTAACGCCCACCCCCATTGCATCTCCACTTCCTCATATCAGGGAGATCATGTGATAGTTGTCTTTCTCCAGTTGACTTATTTCGCTAAGCATAATATGCTCTAGTTCCATCCATGTTGTCGCAAATGGTAAGATTGCATTTCTTTTGATGGCTACATAGTATTCCATTGTATATATATACCACCTCTTCTTTATCCATTCATCTGTTGATGGACATCTAGGTTCTTTCCATAACTTGGCTATTGTGGACATTGCTGCTATAAACATTCGGGTACACGTGCCCCTTTGGATCATTACGTTTGTATCTTTAGGGTAAATACCCAGTAGTGCAATTGCTGGGTCATAAGGTAGCTCTATTTTCAGTTTTTTGAGGAACCTCCATGCTGTTTTCCAGAGTGGTTGCACCAGCTTGCATTCCCACCAACAGTGTAGGAGGGTTCCCCTTTCTCCACATCCTTGCCAGCATCTGTCATTTCCTGACTTGTTCATTTTAGCCATTCTGACTGGTGTGAGGTGGTATCTCATTGTGGTTTTGATTTGTATTTCCCTGATGCCCAGTGATGTGGAGCACTTTTTCATGTGTCTGTTGGCCATCTGGATGTCTTCTTTGCAGAAATGTCTGTTCATGTCCTCTGCCCAGTTCTTGATTGGATTATTTGTTCTTTGGGTGTTGAGTTTGCTAAGCTCTTTGTAGATTTTGGATACTAGCCCTTTATCTGATATGTCGTTTGCAAATATCTTCTCCCACTCTGTCAGTTGTCTTTTGGTTTTGTTGACTGTTTCCTTTGCTGTGCAGAAGCTTTTGATCTTGATGAAGTCCCAATAGTTCATTTTTTCCCTTGCTTCCCTTGCCTTTGGCGTTGTTCCTAGGAAGAAGTTGCTGCAGCTGAGGTCGAAGAGGTTGCTGCCTGTGTTCTCCTCAAGGATTTTGATGGATTCCTTTCTCACGTTGAGGTCCTTAATCCATTTTGAGTCTATTTTTGTGTGTGGTGTAAGGAAATGGTCCAATTTCATTTTTCTGCATGTGGCTGCCCAATTTTCCCAAGACCATTTGTTGAAGAGGCTGTCTTTTTTCCATTGGATATTCTTTCCTGCTTTGTCGAAGATTAGTTGACCATAGAGTTGAGGGTTTATTTCTGGGCTCTCTATTCTGTTCCATTGATCTGTGTGTCTGTTTTTGTGCCAGTACCATGCTGTCTTGATGATGACAGCTTTGTAGTAGAGCTTGAAGTCTGGAATTGTGATGCCGCCAACTTTGGCTTTCTTTTTCAATATTCCTTTGGCTATTCGAGGTCTTTTCTGGTTCCATATAAATTTTAGGATTATTTGTTCCATTTCTTTGAAAAAATTGGATGGGATTTTGATAGGCATTGCATTAAATGTGTAGATAGCTTTAGGTAGCATAGACATTGTCACAATATTTATTCTTCCGATCCATGAGCATGGAACATTTTTCCATTTCTTTGTGTCTTCCTCAATTTCTTTCATGAGTACTTTCTAATATTTCTATATTACTTTATAACTTCCTCTGGAAACTCTTTCATGCTGATTGGTTCCTATATATTCCCACCACTACTTCTCTAGATCAATCTTTTCTAATGGAGGCAACTATTTATTTCAGCTTCCAGCAACAATACCTCTCTCTCCCTTAATGGTACCACACTTCTTCACTCTGAGGTCACACATTCAGAGAACAACGTGGTCTAAGCATAGGCACAGAAACTAGGCCTCAAACAGACCGCTTAGCTTCTATAATTGGTTCAGGGATAGAACTGTGGTTCATGCTTGGCCAATTAAAGCCATGAAAATCCAATCTAGGACTTCAGTTGTAAATACTAAGAAAAGCTTTCATTTGGATATGAAATTAGAAGGATGTAAGACTAGAGCCACTGGGTACCAGCTTGTCATTCTAGGGGGTCCCCCATGTGAGAGTGATGCTAATAATAGAAAAGAAACCAAGAGAATGAGGAAGGTTAAGTCTGCTTGGCCTCTTTGAGCCACAGAAGTCAGGAATGACTGTAGCCAACTTTACCCTGAGACTCTTTAGGTCCATGAGTCAATGGATTCTCTTTTTTTTAGTTTAAGCCAGTTTGTCATCTGATGTTTCAAGAGTCCTCTCTAATGTGTTCTCAATTTGCATAAGATGATTAATTCCTCAGTAGAACTATCACTTTCTGATTATCTTTATACCTTAAAAGTGCTTAATACAACATCTTGCAAACATGAGTTCCATAAAAAATTTTTTTGAGTGAAAGAATGCATGACAGAGAAAAGAAAGACTCACAGAGTACACGGACGTCATACTGAAGGGAATCTTCTCCAGCTTCATTCACAGCCACACACATATATCGGCCCGCATCTTCTACTTTGGCCCTGGGAATCTGCAACACTCGCCCTCCTGAAAACATATCCCCATGTGTTTACTTCTCTAAATCCTACTGGTCATAAACAGAGACGAATTTTTCAGGTCTAATGACTTCCTTACATTTTCTTTCAGGGTTCTTATTTCATCTAATGGTTCAGTTTTAATCTCACATACCATTTGTATAACAAACACTGCATTATTGAAAAGTGGCCCAATATATGGATTAGATATCCTGAGAGATAAATAGCTTGTGTAGATATTCCATGGGGGAATGTTATTATGCAGTGACTTCTTGATTTTACAGTTTTGAGAACATGTAAAAGAAGTTTACAATGCTTGATGCAGGTATAGGTTTGAGAAAGCAGTAGCCAGGGATGCAAAAGGCATAAAGTATATTATTATACATTTAAAAGAATAACTCTGAATATTTAAAAAAATTTTCACATCGATAAAATTTCAAATTCAAAGAAAAGTTTCAATAACTGTATAGAATATTTTCACCTGTTTATCAATTATTTATATTTCACTCCACTTGTTTTATCTCTTATATATATATATTCCCTTGTTTTATCTTATATATATTTACATATTTATTTGTATATAAAATTTTTTTTCTAAACTGTTTAAGAGTAAGTTGGAAACATCGTGCCCCTTTACCCCTAAATATTCATAAATCTGTATTTCATAAGGATAAGAATAATCCCTTACATAACTATAGTATAGTGATCAAAATCAGGAAATTTAAAATCAACACAAAACTACTAATGAATTCATAATCCAGATTCAAATTTCATTATTATTAGAATCTTTTATAAATATTTTCCCCCAAGCCTAGATCCAATTTTGGATCACATATCACAACATTTAGCTGTAATGTGTATTTAGTCACATTTAAAATTTTTTTTTCAAGATATCTTGTATTTAGTTGATATCAAATCTACACATCATGAAATATGCTGACCTTAGGTGTACAATGTGGTAAATTTTGACAAGCTTATTTGATATTTGTTAAAATTAAATAGAAGCCTTGAAAAGATTAAGATTCTACAATAATCTAATCATCCTTTTCTACCAATAAACCATGTGACAACTAAAATATTGGAAACTAATAATCATAACTATTGATTTATAATAAATTTATTTAATAAAGTAAATAGTACCTTTTTGCAAATATATTTTAGAATCTATCATTAATAATGTGTAGAAACCAAATTGATGATCTCATCACACTATTAGAGAAATGGACCTTCATGGAAGCCATAGGAGTTCTTCTTTTTTTTTTTTTTTAAGATTTTATTTATCCATTTGAGTGAGAGAGAGAGAGAAAGAATGAGAGAGAGCACGAGAAGGGAGAGGGTCAAAGGGAGAAGCAAACTCCCCACTGAGCCGGGAGCCCAATGTGGAACTTGATCCTGGGACTCCAGGATCATGACCTGAGCTGAAGGCAGTGACTCAAGCAACTGAGCCACCTAGGTGCCCAGCCAAAGACTTCTTAAGTTGATAGAACGATCCTGTAGTGGAACTGAAAATTACCTAAGGTATTCCAGCTATTGTCAAATTAGTGTAGACTCTTCTGGCTCGAAGCTACACAGAAACCACTGGCAATATGGCAGCCTGTGTCAGTTACTTTACATGACCAGAAAGCTGATCAATTCAACTGGTCTAATAAATGAGGAGAAACACATTTGGCAGAGACTCAGATTTTCACCCTGTTCATAGCGATCTTTACCTGGTAAAATCAACACCCTATCACTCGAGGTCAGAGGACGGCCATCCTTGTACCATGTCAGTGTAGGAGGAGGAGCAGCGTTTGTTTCACAGTAAAGAGAAATTGGATTATTGATGATCACATCCTTGGCTTCCCCATTCCTGCCGGTATCAAGCATGTTTCCTATTTCCCAAAGTTTCTGAAAACTTGGAGGAACTATGAAGGAAAGATATGACATTTTAGACACGTGTGAATGTTAGGGTTAATTTAACAAAGATCTTGACTGTATTTTCACAAGAATGATTAGTAAATGTAATAAATTAGACAATGTGAAAATATTTTCAAGTACTTATACACCTCCCAACTCTAGCTCTGAACCAAAAAAGGTAGTAGACAAGTCAGCACTGTTTTCATGTGGAAGAACAAGAAAAAGGGGGCTCAAAATGCCATCTTCATGCTTTGTACTCCCTGGTCCCTAGCACTTAGAAGAGGAAGAGGTCTGTTCTCAGGGATGATCCTACTCTAATATGCATGGATCAAGGGATGATCATCAAGGGATGATCCATGCATATTATGATCAAGGAATATGATCATCATAAGAAAAACTAAATTTTGTGGAATGATTCAAAAATTTGGGCCCAAAAGAGAGCATCAGCCAATCATTTGTCTGGAGCCTCTAAGAAGGCTAAAGAAGTTATGCAATCAAGTTTAATAACCCCATTTGCAAAAACAATAGGACATTCTCAAACATTTCTGAGGGACAAGCATGAATATTCTAGAGGCAATTTTCCTGCACATCAAAAGTTTTAAAAAAGTACCTAACATTTGACCTAAAATTTCCACTATTAGTAACTTAGGAAAAACCACAGATGTGCAAAAAGTTTTATGTATAAAGATGTTTAGTGAAGCATTACATGAGTAGTGAAAACTTGGAAACAACCTGGACATTCAACAATAGGAGTGTTATTAAATATATATTTTAATACTCAACTGATAAAGTTGTACTTACAACTATTAAAAAGCTGTACTTACAAGCTATACTCACAGCTATTAAAAAGAATTTTTTATATGAGACTCAATCTCACAAAACAAACTGAGGGTTTCTGGGGGGAGAGGGATTGGGGAGGGTGTGTGCTATGGTGAGTGCTGTGAAATATGTAAGCCTGACGATTCACAGACCTGTATCCCTGGGGCAAATAATACATTATATGTTAATAAAAATAATTAATAAAAAAAGAATGTTCTAAAAAGCATAAATAAAAGCACAAAAGTAACAGTATTAACAACATTAATACCAGGTATCAATTCTTAAATATTTTGCTACAAGTTTTACATACTTCATGTTATTTAGTACTCACCACATTTTACAAGGCATTCATTTTAAAAGCAAGGAAACCAAGGCTTAGAATACTTAGGTAACTTGCCCAACTCAAAAACTTTGTAGGAGCTACCTCATCATTTAATTTCAAGTCTGACCACTTCAAATCCTGTATTTTACTATGCTTTCTTGCCTTCCAGGTGAACACTATCAAAAAAACCTTCATGATAAAGTGTTAGGGGAAATCTATTGTAATAGAAAAGTCTGTATCATGTGATCCCAACTTGCAAATGAAGTATACTTCACAAAAATATGTCAGAAGGAAATGAAATTAGCAGAAGTAACCCTGAATGATGGATTATTTTCTTCTTTGTCAATTTCTTAAACCCAAGTTTTCAATAATGAAGTTTTACTATTGGCACCAGAAAAAAAGATATTTAAAATAAACCAAGTCAAATCTCTTCTTCATTGTTTTGAAAGATCATATAAGCTGAATTACATGCAAGAAGCATATTATTACCTTGTATATTCACATCAAAATCCAGCTCATCTTCACCTGCAATATTAGATGCTACACAAGTATACCGTCCAGTATCTGATATCTGAGCCTCCTTTATTTGAAGTGTGTGTCCACTTGCAGCAATATTGACATGATCGTTTGATTTAAGGGGCTGTGATTTAATGAAATAATGTTACCTTAAAGTACACTAATAAATCATCTAAAACATCATACAGTCTGTACTTTTTAGGATTTTTTAATAAATAAAAATAAAATTATATTTGAAATACTCAAGAAAACAGTAATTGAATTAATTTAGTTTGATTAAACTTTTTTGAGTAATCACATTTTTATTTATTGAAAATATTGCTCATATACTTTACATCTGTGCTGGGTATTTCTGGGTGGTACATTTATATACCAAATATGCAAATGCATATTTTATGATTAAAAAACATTCTTAGGTATCATATCTATTTATCCATGTTGGAAAAAGTTCTTTTCAGCTGATCCTATAGTGTACTATAATTCTGTAGAAAATACTGGAGTTTTTAAATGAAAGATTGAGGCATTAACCATCTGATCTAAATATCACTATTGGTCATTCAGAAACATCATTATTTCATAAATGGAAAATTTTAACCTAGAGATATTTATATTACAATGTTTGCTTTAAAGTATTGCTATATTTAATGGTACATTAACTTACAGATATTTGTATTATGATATTTTATTAATAACATCACCTACACTTAATAGGACATTTCTCGTAAACACTCCCGTTTAAACTAAGTTCCCTCTTATTCCTTGAGGATTTTAGCTCCTAGCTTACTGTCATTCCTTTTTTTTTTCTTTCTTTCTTTCTTTTTTTTAAAAGATTTTACTTATTTATTTCAGAGAGAGAGAAAGTATGAGAGAGCATGAGAGGGGAGAAGGTCAGAGGGAGAAGGAGACTCCCCGTGGAGCTGGGAGCCCGATGTGGGACTCGATCCCGGGACTCCAGGATCATGACCTGAGCTGAAGGCAGTTGCTTAACCAACTGAGCCACCCAGGCGCTCTTTTCTTTAAAGATTTTATTTATTTATTTGACAGACAGAGATCACAAGCTGGCAGAGACGCAGGCAGAGAAGAGGAAGCAGGCTCCCTGCTGAGCAGAGAGCCCAGGACCCTAGGATCATGATCACTAAGCCACCCAGGCACCCCCTGTCATTCCTTCTAATGATACTTTTCTCATAATTCTTGGTGATTTCAACACCCACATAGACAGTTACCCAATGCTATGTGTTCTCAGCTCCTTGACCTCCTCTCCTAATTTTTTTGTCCCCAATCCTTTGTCAGCCACTCAACCAGTCATCCTTGGCTTTATAATCATCTCTTTACCACATCTCTTTATAATCTCACTTTCAAGTTCTCATTCTCTGACCACCACTTCCTCACTCTCTAATTCACTTTGTCTAGCATCCCAAATCCAGTAATTTTTTGGTCTCATGGGAGGACCCATAATCCACAGACCTTGCAATCTGTTCACTGCCACTCACTCTCCTCCTGACCAAAGACAATGTCTCCTTGCAGAAACGTTCAATGCCGCTTGCCATCTTTCCCTTTATTTTATTCTCCTGGCAAAACTCTAGCCCTGGTTAATGCCAGTCTGTCCATTTTGAGCATTTTCTGGTCTATTCAAGGATATCCTTCCAGCAGCTATGTCCTCTTACACATGTATTATTGGCAGTTGATTTCTTTCTGCTGGATGATTTCAATCTGCATACAATATGCTATAATTTTTCCCACAAAAAAAACCCAAAACTGTTTATAATGGAGCCTATCTCCACATTTTTCTCCTATCCTTTCTAGCCCATGGCTTTAAAATGGTTGCTACATTGGCTATTTCTTTTGATCTTTCCTTGAATCTATTCTAATAAGAATTTTACCATCTCTACTTGACCAAATGCCATTGTCAAAGGCACCAACAACATCCATGTTGCTATACTCACTGGTCAATTCTCAGTTTTTATTTTACTTGATCAGTGACATTAAACACAGTTTCATTTGTCTTCATTTCAAAAAACTTTTTTCCCCTATATTTTGGGACACTTCACTCTCTGCCCCACAAACTCTAAATGTAGGAGTCCCCGAGGACTTAATCCTCAGAACTCATAGCTATCTAAACTCACTCTCCTATTGCTCTCATGCAAAATCTTGCACTCATCTTTGTCTCACAGTTTTCCCTCACATCATGTTACCACCTTTGTCCAAGCAAGTACCATCTTTCTTCTGGACCACTGAAATAAATTTGTATCTGGATCCTCTCTATCTTCTCTCAATACAGAAGCCAATGGAATCCTTTTAAAACCTTAAGTCAGATCCTATCACTCTTGTGTTAAAAAATTTCCAGTAGCTTCCTATCAGAATACAGGCCAACTGTTCTACAAGGCAGTGTGATCTGCCTCCCCATTAATCTTTTGCTCACAACTTCTGTTCCCATAGATCACTGCACTCCAGCCAAAGTGCCTCAGGGCCTTTGTCCCTGCTATCTCTCTGCTTTGGAATATGTTCCCCTCAGGTATTCTGTGTCTGCTTTCTTCATTTTCTTTGAGTTTCTGCTCACATATCCCCTTATCAGTGAGGCCTTCCCTACATAAATAAAAGATTGTACTCCCATGCTTGTTACTCCTCTTCCTAACAGTTTTCTCTATAACATTTACCCCATCTGGCACATTATATGTTGCACTGGTTTGTTTAGTTTTTTTTCTCCCCAAACTTTACATGAGGAGAGATATTTGTCTGTTTCCTTCATAGCTGATCCCCTGCACCTAAAATAGTGTCCAGAAAATAGTATGTTCTTAGTAAATAACTTGGTAATTAATAAATCATTATTAACATTATATCATTTAAGATAAAATAATATATTTTAAATTTCCTATGTATGGTAAAACAAAAACTTCAGGACATGAATAAACAAAACTCAAAGATTCCATTAAAACTTATTGTGGGTAACAAGGCCAATATGTTTGGTGGGTTTTTCTCAAAAAACACTGTTTCACTAAAGTAGTGCTTTTTATCTGAAGAATGAAATAACAAAAAAAAAAGGATATGGAAAATAAACAACAACTAGGTTTTGTTTGGGTACTCATTTTTTTTTTAAACATCTTATTTATTTATTTGACAGAGAGAGAGATCACAAGTAGGCAGAGAGGCAGGAAGAGAGAGATGGGGAAGCAGGCTCCCTCCCCACTGAGCAGAGAGAGCCCAATGCAGGGCTCGATCCCAGGACCCTGGGATCAGGACCCGAGCCGAAGGCAGAGGCTTAACCCTCTGAGCCACCCAGGCGCCCCTGGGTACTCATTTTAGAGACCAATCCTAAACCCTGAAAAATTTAACAGTTTAACTAAAGCATCATAATTTGATTGATTTCAAAGTCTGGATTTGAAACTAATTTAACCATTCATTATGATATTAAAAAAAAACTGTCTCATTCCTAATACAATTCTATCTTTAGCCAATTTTTATGTATGTGTGTGTTTGTGTAGTAACTAAGAAGAATAAAATAGGATCTAGGTAAAATTAAAAATAAAATAAAAAGATTTCAGAAGAGAATGGAATTAGTTGTTTCCAAGCAAACCATATAGAATTGATACTGTACAGTGAAATGTACTTGTAGTCAGAAAAGAAACTGTAAACAGAACATGGTGGGAGTTCCATATTTTTCCTTCTGCAATGGCTTCCAGATGAAACTTGCTTACTTTATAAGAGACGATTATTTTTTTCTAGCTGCCAGTGTTGGAAAATCTCTGTGATCTGAAAAAATAAAGCTATATCTTTCTGCATCTTAATCATAACTCTGACCTGAACTTCTACAGCTGGAATTTAACTAGCCATTTGGTTGACTATGTGTATAACAAAATAAATAGCAGCTTAGTTATGCTACATCTGTATTAAGCAGTGTTAACAGCAGCCAAAAAAAAAAAAAAAAAAGAGTCTATTTTGGTGTGTTTTTACACATATCTTTAAAACATGAATGGAAAAAATAAGTTGAGATGAGAAATAAGGATGTATGGTCTGAAATTCAGATCACATAATTGAAGGATGTGCCTTTTATTTAAAGTTTCTTATTGCCTCCAGTTAATTGAATCGGGCACTTAATCACCACATTTAGCTATTTTTCTTCCTTTTAGAATATAAAACATGTTACCTGTTGTAAAAGAACTAAAGGTGTTTAGAGAAAACTCTGAATAAATTCAGTACCCATGTTATACCTACCATTTTAATCTGGCTTAGCACTGTTCTGTGTTTCTTCTCCACAAAGTCTGCTTACTCTACAAAGCCAAGAATGCAAAAACTCTTCCCGAAAGGGAAGGTGGTTGGATTTTCATACATGATTGCTAATGTCCACAAAAATAATCCCTCAAACTTTCCAGTGATGGAATAATGCTAAGTTTGTTGAACATAGTTCAAGTTTCTTTGCAGTTTTCTATTCTAGGAGCACGGTTTTGTGCTAGTTATAAGGTGACATTGATTCTCTGAGTTCTTGTGTTCATGGTTTTTTTTTTTCTTTTTAAAAATTTAATTGACCATTTTTGTTTTTCAGTAACTATTAGCAAAAGAGAAAATGTGTGACTGGCCTGTCCATCCTTGTACCAGCTGAGAGAGGCAGAAGGAATTGCATAAGCTTCACATTCCAAAGTCAGGGTATTGTTGACTTTGATCTTCACTTCTTTAGGGGAAAGACCTGGTCCCAGTAGGTCTCCTTTATTGATGATGGGTGGAACTGCATAAAAAAACAAGTATTTGTAGAGTTAAACACTGGGTCTTTTAAATACATGTTATATCATAGAAATCCCACTAAGGATGACTTAAGAAAACAAGGAAATAACTGAGGTATTTGCTATGCTCCCCTTTCATGATGGACCCAAGTTAGCATCTTGTGAAATGGTAATGCTCAGATACAGAAAGTGAAGGAAAACAGCTTTCTCCCTTCATCACTTTAATAATGTCCACGAGGCTATTGTCCTTCATAGAATAGCTACTTCCATTTTTCCAGGTTCCCAGAAACAGTCCAAGCATGACCTCTAAAATGCATTTTCTCAGTCACTAAAGGAACTGATTCAACAAACAAAAGACAATCAGAAAGATACTCTTTCTTTTTAAAAACCAAAACCAAAATCCAAATCCTGAACTGTAGGTCCTATTAATGGTTGTATTCACTTTGCTTTTTCATGTATAGGTCAATGTACAGTGGATTAGCTCAAAGTCATTGATGAATTCATCTTGGGCTGTTGATTAGAACATATATACTTAAATAACAATTTTGTGCACAGAAGTATTATAACTCAGCCCAGGGGGTTCCAGAAGGAAAAACAGAAACGTAAGAAAAGTGCCACTGACAAGTTCTCCAGTAAGAGGTTAGGGAGCAGACTAAATGGGCTCTTCACATCTTTTAGCAATTGAGGACATGGGTACAAAGCTTAGTATGACTTCCATCTTAATGAACCAAGCTACATAAACAATAAACTTTAACAATGAGTACAAGTAATTGTGAACCCATAACAAAAAACAAGATTGAAAAAGTTAGAAAACTTGAAGAAAATATGAAACATAGTGTTCTTTTGGGACTTACTGTAGACCTTTACTTCATAGTGCTTTATCATTTCCCCTGCCTCATTAGTGGCTATACAAGAGTATCTTCCAGCATTGTCCTCCTGTGCATTTAGGATCTGCAGTGTCCTACCTCCTGAAAAATCACAGAACACCAAAGAATCTCTGAAGTCACAGTGGCAACAAAGTATGCACAAAACACCAGGGTTTTTAGGTCTCACTGTTAACATATTTCTTTTGCTATGTGCTAGTTCTATAATAGATATTTGACACAAGACAAACTACAATATAGATGGGCACTGCATGGTGGGCAGGGAGTCAGTAAGTCCTTGATGACCCTCTATGATAATGACTCACATGCTCATCCTGACCCTCCCATGCCTCTGCACATGCCTCCCATGCCAAGGTCTTTATTTCACTCTGTTCATAAATAGATCTTCCGTCTTAGTCATCTTCTTCTCATCTACTTGGGCTCTCAGCAGAGACCAATCTTGCTAAACTCAGTTTATATTATGGTACATATGGTCCTTAAAAATCTTCATTGATTCTCAACTGACTAAAATATAAAGTCAAAACTCTTTAGTCCAGGCATTCAAAACATGATTCCAATGTTCCTTCCTGACATTTTCTCCTACCCACATCCCTCCCTGCCATACACACACCTATTACCCCCCCGACACACAAAATGTCCCCACTTAAGGGGGAGGTGGGAGTCTACATATTATTACTATTATTATTATTATTATTACTATTATTATTCTACATATTATTACTAGACAGGCCTTTGTACATCCATGTGCCTTTCTCACTTTGGACCTTTCCCACACTAGTCCTCCTGAGGGATCTGAAATCACTCATTTTCAACCAAGAAAATCTATACCTTCCTTTAAGGGCTGGTTCAAGTTCCAACTGCAACAAAGCATTTCCTGGCCACTTCAGCCCACACTGGTCATTCCATCTTTTGAATTTTTTATAAAATTTGTCACTACCTCATTTATCAAGTTCCATGACTATTCATAATTCATGTTGTTAATTAAATTTTACACATATTACCTCTCTTCCACATAAAACTGTAAATTTCCAGTGATAATACTTTTTAATTCTATTTTCATACATTTTCCCAAGTATTAAAGAGAAATAAATAAGCTCTCTCAGTCTAAATACCAATTCTCCTTATAGTTCAATTAAACAAGAAATGAATTTCTACTCTTTTTGGTATTCCACATTGTATTTTATTTTATTTTTTTTTAAAGATTTTATCTACTTATTTGACAGACAGAGATCACAAGTAGGCAGAGAGGCAGGCAGAGAAAGGAAGGAATCAGGCTCCCTGCTGAGCAGAAAGCCCAATGCGGGGCTCAATCCCAGGACCCCAAGATCATGACCTGAGCCGAAGGCAGAGGCTTTAACCCGCTGAGCCACCCAGGCGCCCCTCCACATTGTATTTTATTCAATTAAAAGCATTGTGGTACTTATTTGCCTTTTATTTAGATACGTTATTGGTCTTCCAAAAAGTAATTTTACTTTAAATTATAAAATCTATACGAATAATTAAAAAATTAAAATGGCAGTAGAGTAGCATAATTAAGACATAAGTACTTTTATAAAAAGTAACCAGTGATTCTTTTCCTACAAAAGTAGATGGCACAAATGTATCTTGTGCATCTAAAGTAAGCTAGTTACCTGGAAGAATACGAATATTTCGGTTGGATTCTAAAGGTGTTCCATCCTTAAACCAGGTGATGGTGGCTGGAGGGTATGAATAAGCTTCACAGACCAAAGATGTGGGGCTGTTAAGGATAACGGTGACATCTTCAGGGCCACCCTCACTATCAACACCAGCAATTGTAGGAGATACTGAAATACATTTAAAATGTGATTAAAGAAATATGTTTAGAAGTTTCCTTATTTGTGAATTTCTAAATTTCACTATACTTTTTTGTGTAATTCTATTTCCTAACAATTGCAGAAATAGTTGGTTCTTGCAGAAGAAGTTGGTTCTTATTCTACATGAAAGGAATGAGAACTTCAAAATGGAGTCATGGAGGAGACAACACACAAAAAAGGAATTATAATACAGTGTAGTAGGGTAAAAATGAGTAGGGTAAAAAAAAATTCTGGTGTAGGATACAGGGAGGCATAGCATTCAATCAGTCTGAGGTGGAAGGCCTCCTAAAAGAAAAGATTGCAAAGTGAGCCTTAAGGAATTAGTGATGGTTATTAAGTGAAAGAAGGGAAGACTAGTAGGAAGAAAGATCATATTGAAGGCAGAATAGTATAAACAATGAGGGGCAAGCAGGGAATATATTAAGGATAGATTCAAGGGGGGTCAGTGTTGGAAGCCAGGGTAATGGAGACAGGTCCATTTGTCCCACATAAGATAATAAGCGACTGAATTAAAGAAAGGCATAAAGAGGCAGGAGTGACTACAGAAAAATTCAGAAAGTCAATTAGTGGCACCAGATGATAGAATTTGGAGGCTAAGGAAAACCAAAGTAAAAGATGACTTCTAGTTTTCTTGCTTGGGAATGTAGGTAAACTGCAGTGAAGCAATATAAATAGAAAATATGGAAAGATTTGCTCATTTTGGAGGGAAGAAGTTTCGTTCAGTTCTGAGTATCTTGAATATAAAGTGCTCATGAGAATTCCAGCTAGAAATGTCCAACAAGCTGTTGCATATAGAAATCCAAACTTGGGAGAAAGATCTGGGTTAAGGTATGAATTTAAAAAGAAACTGTCTATAGAAGATAACAGTTAAACCTCTGGGAATTAAGCTTATTATTTGAAGACAATATCTAGAGTAAAATGAGCATGAAGTAATGACAAAATGCTAAGGTACCTAATGTTTGAGAGATGAATTACAGAGAAGTCCATAAAAGAGAGAGAAAAGGAGCCACCCAAAGTGCGCAAGGATAATGAGAGAACACTGTGAAGGAAAGGAAATAATGTCTAAAATAGTAAGAAGGGACTGAGAAGTATTTGTTGGATCAAGCAACAGCATAATCTTTGATACAAGCATTGAAGCACAGCATGGGGAAAAGCCAATTTAGTGCGACAAGAAGTATGGACAAGGAATGATTACAACATGAAGTCATGGAGACAATAGAAGGTGAAGCTGTAGGTGGCTGGTGAGAATGACTGACATACCATGATACAGGGTTAAGGGCAGAAGTATAAGTAGTAGCTGTGAACAAGAAGGAGAACTCACCTTCTGGGAAAGGAAAGGGTAAAGACCCTGAGTAGACCAGAAGTTGCAAAGCCTCAACTTTATGAACTTTATGAAGATGGTGGAAAAGAAGTCTTTGAT
Source organism: Taxidea taxus jeffersonii (assembly GCA_003697995.1). NCBI lineage: Eukaryota > Metazoa > Chordata > Mammalia > Carnivora > Mustelidae > Taxidea > Taxidea taxus. Next base: position 129,387 of record ML102643.1, read on the forward strand.
TCAGATCCTCCAGTCTTCAATGAATGAGGTAGAATGACAAGACACAGGGAAGTAACTAGGAAGTGGGGGTTGGAGGGTGTGGTCAGATAGCATGACTTGGGATAGTTGGGATAAAGAAAAATGATCTCCACTGGAGAGAGCTCCAGGAAGCTAGTGTCTCTTAGGAAGAGTCAGACTGCAATTACAGCAAAGAGCTGGAGAGAATACTGAAACAGGTTTCCAAAGTATAGGACAGAGTATAGGATTAGTACCAGGAAGTGAATCAGTGGTGAAAGGACGGAGGCATGAGGAACTTAAAGCTCTAAGAGAGACAGTGTGTGAGCTGCAGAAGAGGAGAGGAAATCCAGGGCTGAGCATTTGCCTTTCATACCCTGATGGGTGTGAGGGAACACAGGTGTCTTTGTAGGCAACTGGCTAACTAACTCTCCCTAACTCCTATTCATACTTATCCAATTATTCAATGTTCTGTCAGGTGCTGGGGCTAAATCCTTTACAAGGTAAAAGGGGTTCTGCCTTTTGGAGTTTATTTTTTACATATCATCTATATATACTATTCATTTGACACTTATACATCATCCATTATTTTGATCTAATTTTTCTTGTACACGTATCTCTTCTAGTTAATGAGATTTTGAAACTTGAGGGCAGTGTCTTATATGGCAGTTTCCTATGCATAGGACTATATATTCCCAAAAGAATCTGGGCAACATCTACAAAAACCAATAAATAAAAATTGCAAAGCGCTGCATACTCAATTGTAGGTCAGTTGATTCTAGTAGAACAAAAAGTATTTTGATATTAGTAATCAAATATAATACATTCAGGTGGTACATTTTAAATTTCAAGACATGAGCAGAAGATAAAAATCCATTTTAATGTCATGCCCAAGATATAAGCATAACTTTGATACTACAAGAACTGAACGTACAGTTATTTCATAATTCCTAATCCACAAAAACTAGAATATGGACAATTACCAATAATTGTCCCATAAAGAAAAGATAAAATACATCAGATTGAGCCCCTTCTACTGTTTACCTGTTTCTCTCTGACCAGCATACATTTACCTTTTACTATTGCATTTTTTACATCTGTCTTATTCACAGTTGTGTCTCCAGCACTAAACATAGTTCCTAGAACATAGGTGGTATTCCAAATGTAATGAATGAATTTATAAATATGTGAATTAATTAAAGAAAAACATCAAAACGTACACAAGCACTAGTCCTCCTTAAATAATGAAATTCTATGGCAGAAAAATTGAAAAGAAAAAGAAAGGAAGGCAATTCAGCAGAAAGTTATGTCTGATTCTTCAACATTTGAGGCAATATTTTTACCTACCCAACACATTAAGACTAAAACTTTTGCTCTTGTCGCCAGCTGTATTAGAAGCCAAACATGCATATCTTCCAGTATGTGACACTTGGGCATTGGTAATTTTAAGAAAACGGCCACCAGACATAATGTGATGGGTGTCATCTTCTAGCAGGAGCTGTCCATCTTTGTGCCATGCAATTTCTGGCACTGGATTCCCTGTAACAAAAAGCCACTTCTGAGAGATGGCTAAAAATTACATGCCTACAACTGATAATGAAAAGAAGGCATTTTCACTCATTTTCCTTTCAAATATCACACTTGTAAAACAATGCAGTAAACATTCATTTAAAAATAAATCTGTAAACATAATTTATAATAACAATCATGCCATAATTTTTAAAATTTACAGATTACAAGCCATTTTCAAGTGAAGATTAGTTTGATCTATAAGTGAAATAATTCCAAGTTTGTCTTTATGTTTAATTAAATAGTAAAATATACTTTAAAAAGAATGGGGCATGCATTTTTATTAAAATTATTACTCGTAAATACATTCACATTCATATTAAATTTTTAAAGGTTTTATATTTTTGAAAGCAAGCAATAGAAAAAGAAAAACCTTGAAATAAACAATTCAACAAACAGATATTTTCAGTTTATACCAGGATTCTAGCATACATATTTATAATAGGTAGATAGAGATATAGATATATTAATTATTCCCTTAATGGAATAACTCACCTATGGAGAAAGATCTTTTGTTTTAACATGAGACTTATGTTAACTATTAATTTTTAAGTTGCTCAAATAATTAAAAAAATTTAAAGCCATAAAAACAAGTTCTGTTAGGAAAAAGTGCTAGAATAATATATTAAAATTGGAAGGCTTGGTCATACCAACCACGGAGCCTGTTCTATAGCCCTATCCAGGCAGGGAAGCAAATTTGCAGGCCTGCCCAACTACTGAAATATAGCACCCAGTCCCACCTGACGAGGAAGCCTAATCAGAGAAACCAGGCAACCACAGAGCCTATCCTACAGCTGAACTCAGTCAAGAAACCCAGTGGGCAGTACTCTCCAACTGTTCCCAGTCAACATCAATACCTACCTACTAAGTTCAGAGCTCAGGCAGGGGCCTCAAACAAATGGAGACCGTAGGAACAAGCCCCATCTGCAAGGATGCTACCAGATGACCCATTAAGAACACCAAGCTGTACTGACTGGTGAATGACTGTTTTTGCCAAAGTGAACCTATAAAGCCTAGAAGAGACCCTTTACTCCAATGTGCAGATACCAATGCAAGGAATCAGGTAAAAAAGACACCATCAAAGGAAACTAATTAAATTCCAATAATGACCCTAAAGAAATGGAAATCAGTGAACTAACTGTCTGACAAAGAATTCAGAATAATCCTCTCAAAGAAGTTTGGTGAACTAGAAGAACTACAGACAACTAAACAAAATTAAGAAAATGGTGCAAGAACAAAGAAATAGAAACCATCAAAACAAACAGAATTTCTAGAGCTGAAGAATACAGTGACTGATGTAAATAATTCAACAGAGAGCTTCAACAGTAGACTCAACCAAGAAGAAAAAAAGAATTAGTGAACTAGAGGATAGGTCATTAAGATTATCCAGTCAGAAGAGAACGAAAGAATGAAGGAAAGAGAGAGAAAGAAAAGAAAGACAGAAAAGAGAAGAGGAAAGAAAGGAAGAGAAGGGAAGCAAAAAAAGAAAAAGAAAAAAACAGTGAAGAAAGCCTATAGGACTTATGGAATACTACCAACAGAAACAATATAAATATACATTATGGGAATCCCAGAAGGACAAGAGATGAGAGAAAAGGAAGAAAGTATATTTATAGTAATAACATATGAAAACTTCCAAAACATAAGGAGAGAAATGGACATCCAGATTCATGATGCCCAAAGGACCCCACATTGGTTGAACTTGAAAAGGGCTATACTGAGACACATTATATTTTCAAAAGTCAAAGACAAAGACAGAATTTGAAAGCAGCAAGAGAAAAGTATATTACAAGGGAACCCCCATAAGACTTCAGGCTGATTTTTCAAAAATAAGACCTACTTTTTATGCCAAGAAAGAAGAGGATAATATATTCAAAATATTAAAAGAAAAATGAACTTTCAATCAAGAATACTCCAGCTGGCAAAGTAGGAGGGAAAGACAAATATTTTCTTGAACAAACAAAAGCTAGGCAGTTCATCATCACTGGATCTGCCTTTCAAGAAATGCTAAGGACATTCTCAAGTGGAAATACGAGGATGATAATGTTGTAAAACATATGAATGTGTGTACAAAAAGTCACTGGTAATGGAAAATATGTAGTTAAAGTCATATTCTCTATGATTGTAATGGTGGTGTGTAATTCACTTACAACTCTAGTTTAAGAGTTAGAAAGTGAATGTATTTAAAGTAATCATAACTGCAATAATTTGTGTTATTGGATACATGTAAAAAGTATAAAAACTGCCACATCAATAACCTAAAATGTGAGGAGGAGAGAGGCAAAAGTAAAGTTTACATATACTGCCAAATTAAAGTTGTTATCAGCCTAAAATAAGATAAAAGATATTTTATGTAAGCCCTATGGTAAAGAAAAACCTATACTAGTTGCACAAAAGATTATGATAAAGGAGTCAAAGCATACTGCTACAAAAAAGTCATCAAATCACAAAAGAAGATAGCAAGGGAAGAGGCAAGGAATAAAGGATCAACAAAACAACTAGCAAACAATGAACAAATGGCAATTGTAAGTCCTTACCCATCAATAATTACTTTAACATAAATGGATTAAATTCTCCAAAAGACAGAGGATGACTGAATGCATTACAAAAAACAAGATTCACTAACATGGGGCCTATAAGAGACTCACTTAAGCTTCAAAGATACACAGATTGAGAGTGAAGGAATGTAAAAAGATATTTCAAGCATATGGCACCCAAAAGAAAGCAGGAATAGCTGCATTTATTTCAGACAAAATAAACTTTAAGCTAAAAATGGTCAAAAGAGACACAAAGAAGGTCATTATGCAATGATGAAAGAGTCAATTCTCAGGAAGATATAGTAACTGTAAATATTTATGCACCCAACATTGGAGCAACTAAATATATAAAACAAATACTAATAGAACTAAATGGGGAAATAAACAGCAATACAATAACAGCTGGGGACCTTAATACTCCTCGCAACAAAGGAAAGATCATTCAGACAAGAATCTATTATGAATAAATCTAACCAAGGAGGTGAAAGTTACCACCGAATGATGAAAGGAGTTGAAAAAGACATGAATAAAGGCAAATATAAATTATATTCAGATTGGAAGAACTAGTATTAAAATGTCCATACCACTCAAAGCCACTTATTTTCGACGTAAAACACAAAAACAAAAACAAAGCCATTTATAGATTCAATGCACTCACTATGAAGATTCTAATGGCTTTTTTACAGAAATAGGAAAAACAGTCCTAAAATTCACTTGGCCCCAAAAGACCCAAATAGCCAAAGCATTTCAGAGAAAGAACAAAGCTTGGAGGCATCAAACTTCCTGATTCAAAACAATATTACAAAGCTAAGGTAATCCAAATAGTATGGCATTGGCATTAAAAAAATAAACACAGACCAATGGAACCGAATTATGAGCAAAGAAACTCAGGCATGTATGGTCAACTAATATTTGGATAAGGACTCCATGAATATTCAATGGAAAAAGATAGCCTCTTCAATAAATGATGTTGGAAAAATTAGATAGTCACATGCAAAAGAATAAAACTAGACCCCTGTCTTATACCAGTCACAAAACTTAACTTGAAATGGATTAAAGACTTAAGTGTAAGATTGGAATCATAAAACTCCTAGAAGAAAACATAGGGACAAAGCTCTTTGACATCAGCCTGAGAAATGATTTCTTGGATATGACACTAAAATCACAAGCAAAAATAATAAAAATAAACAAGTGGGAAAAATAAAATAAAATAAAATAAACAAGTGGGAGTCCATGAAACTAAAAAGCTTCTGCCTAGCAAAAGAAATCATTGACAAAATAAAAAGGCAACATATGGAAGCAGAGAAAATATCTGCATACCACATATCTGATGAAGGGTTAATATCCAAAATACATAAGGAACTTAATATCAAAAGCCAAGTAATATAATTTAAAGAATTGGCAAAGGACCAGAATAGACATTTTTCCAAAGAAGACTTACAGGTGGCAAACAGGTACATGAAAAGATGCTTAACATCACTGATCATTGGGAAATACAAATAAAAACCACAATGAGATATCACCTCGCAGCTGTTAGAATGGCTATTCTCAAAAAGACAAGAGGTAACAAATGTTCTTGAAAATGTGGAAAAAAGGGGGAAACCTTGTGCACAGTTAGTGGAAATGCAAATTGACATAGCTCCTATGGAAACCGGTATGGAGATCTCAAAAAATTAAAAATTGAATTACCACATGAGCTAGTGATTCTCCTTCTGGGCATATATTTGAAAATACTGAAATGACTATTTTGAAAAGATATCTGCATTACCATGTTCACCGCAGAATCACTCACAATAATTTAAATATGAAAGCAACCTAAGTGTCCATTGACAGGTGAATGGATAAGGAAAATGTGGTGTGTATGTGTGCTGTGTACACACACACTTATACATATACAATGGAGTGTCACTCAGCCACAAAGAAGGAGATTCTGCCATTTGCAATAGGATGGATGGACCGTGAGGGTATTAAGCTAAGTGAAAAAGTGAGGCAGAGAAAACAAATACTGTATGATCGCACTCATATGTGTGACTTGATAAAATCGAAGCTCACAGCAACCAAGAAAAGACTGGTGCTTGCCAGAGACAGAGGAAGGTGGGGGAAATGGCTGGAGGTGCTCAGCTCAGAAGGTACCAACTTCCAGTCACAAGATAAGTAGTTCTGGGCCTGTAATGCACAGCACGGTTACTACAGCTAACAATACAGTATTATATATTTGAGAGCTGCTAAGAGAATCGATCTTAAAAGTTCCATCACAAGAAAAAGACCCTGTAACTACGTGAGATGATAAATGTTTAAACTTACTGTGGTGCTCATTTTGAAGTATATATTCATCTATCATCTATCTATATATGTATAATCACTATGTTGTACACCTTAAACTTACACATTGTTCTGTGTCAACTATATCTCAATAAAACTAAGAGAAAAAATAAACAATAACTGAAAACCAAATGCCAATGTGAAAAAAAAACCCAAACTAGACCTCAAGGGGAGGATGGTATAAAATTTAGTCGGTTGGCCCCTATGCAACAGTTGTTACTTACCAGAAAATTTCTAGGGGAAAAAGAAAACAGCAGGCTAAGTAATAGTATATAACACATTCTTTATATCCACCTTGCTTAAAGTAGAAACATTTCTTTGCTTACTTAAATTTATTGCTCATGCATGGCATATAAACTATGAAATAAGAAGCTAATCAAAATTCCCCTAAAATGCTGGCTTTCTATAAGGTGTTATGTGCTACTCCCATTTTAAAACTCCACAACCATCTTTACTAAAAACAAACAAGCAAACAAACAGAAAATTCAAAAAAACCCAAACAGACTTGAAAATGTCCTCTTAGAGATTTATTTACTTTTACTACAATAATACACTACATCACTGGTAAAGATGGTAAAAATTTGTCGGTGTAGGAATATTCTTATTTCCACAGAATCTGAGAAATTTCCTCCTACACTTTCAGGGCCTCTACTCAACTAGAATTTAATTTCAAATGCTTATTATAGTAGTTTGACCTTTTCTCAACTAATTAAGATATATAATGGAGACAATAAATAATCAGTGAGTGGAGAACAACAGAAGTTCAAGAGCTAAGTCCCTTACCTGTCACTTCACAGGTCAGTGTAACACTCTGCTTCTCTTTTACCTTCACATGCTCCAATGTATTTTCACCCACAATGTGAGGTGGCACTAAAGAAAAAGAAAATTAAATGAAGAAAAAAAACAGAAAAAGTAAGCAATAATTCTAACAGCAGGGTTGTTATTCCAAAAGCATCTATGTTTATGTATTTATTAAGCTATAACCTTTAAAACAACCCCCCAGATCATCACTATTTGTTTATCAGAATAACGTCATAAAACTATTTTGATCAATTCTAATTTTAAGATATAAACTTATAGGTCATGAATTCAATTATAATGAATTTTATTGTAACAGAAGTTATAAAGTCTGGATAAAAATGTCAGCAAGTTAATAAGAACATTTATTAGACATTTATTTCTCCCACTGTAACTCTGATAAGTATTCACGTTAAAAAAGTTATCAGAGTCCGAACAGTTGTGAACTGAAAAGACACAGCATTTCAGCCATTTTAACCCAACTGATCACATCCAAATTATTCCAACATTGAATTACTGCCAAGAGTGTCAGTCCAGGGGTCAAAGAATACATAAATGTGAGATCAAGCTGTAGATAAAATTTAACTATATCCAGGATGTATTAAGCCAATTAGATTGTTTTCTAGATATTGAAAATTATAAAAATACCTAATACTGAAAGCCCAAAGATTTTTCTTTCTTCACCAGCTGCATTCCTTACAACACAAGTATACTGGCCAGCATCTTCTACTCTGGACTGCATCAACCGCAGAGTCCTGCCTCCTGGGGAAGCAAACCACCAGATGACTCAAAAAGAAATCTGTGACTTTACCAGTTGGCCAAGTAATGCTCAATTTGGATAAAATTCAGTCAATATACTTCAAAGGACTTTAACATTCATTAATATCAGGCTTTTAAAAAATCATATGCTTTAAGCTTATAGGCAGCAGAAAAGATAATTCAGAAGAATTTTCTGGTTCAATGGCTAAAAAAATAAATACAATGCTAGGTGACAGCAAGCAAAAATATGGAGTTTCAGAGATGTGATGTTTGAACGTAATCTTAAGAGGCAAGTATATATAAAGATTTATTTATTTATTTGAAAGAGAGAGAGAGTGTGTGTATGAGCAGAAGGGGCAGGGAGAGGGAGAGAGAATCTCAAGCAGACTCCACACTCAGCGCAGAGCCTAACATGAGGCTTGATCTCATGACCTGACATCATGACCTGGACCAAAACTAAGAGTCCAATGCTTAGCCGACTGCACCACCCAGGTGCCCCAAAGGCAAGTTTATTTTACTACAGGGAAGAGTTGAGAGACACCATTATAGGTAGAGTATGAATGCGGATATAGAGTAGAAAGTAGATGTGAGTTTGGTACTTAGAGGAGAACAGGTGGAGCAAAGAGAGACAAATGAGGCTAGCTGGGGTAATGGCTGGTAGATGACCAGATTCTGTGGGCCCTTGAATTGCTATGCTAAGGAACCTGGACTTTACAGTTTTCACTTAAAGCTATGGAAGTGTGCAAACAAACCAACAAAAAGACTTGTGCTTTAGAAGGACAACTATGACAGGATGGTTGAGAAAAGAGTCCCAGTTTGCCACTGAGTTGTGAAATGGGAATGTGAGAATGAGGTCTACACCAGCATCCCAGATTGGGATGACATCAGTATAGAAGGAATGGGAGAAACCCAGAAGACCGACTACTGGTTTTCAATGGAGTATCATGGAATCCCGGAATTACTTCGATCAAAGTCTACAGGGGGTCCCTTGATTCGCTTGTGCAACTCTGTTTTATTACTTTTTATGTTTTGAACATCTATGTAATAAAGGTTACACTTCTTCATCCAAGAAATGCTTGTAGACTGAGAGGGCAACTCTCATATGCGAAAGGGTGGGATTTGGAAAGAAACTCCATTGAAGGACAAATAAAGAGGAGCCAGAAAATGGGACTGAAACAAAGCCTGCAGAGAACAAACAGGCACTGAGAGAGTCCTTGAAATCATTTAAGAAGTAAATTTTCAGGAAAAAAAAAAAAAGTAAATAATGTCTTAGATTTCATAATACTTTTCTACCTCGTATATTTTTGTTTGGAACCCTGAACTGGAACTAAAACAAACTGAAATGCTAGAACATGAAATTTTCATGTGAATATTTACCTGGCTCTAGATTTGTCAGGAAAGTCCATCTGTTTTCTCTTTTTCTAAACACAACAAGCTGTCACTGAGCTTTTCTTAGAAGCAACCTCCCCATCTTCAACTGGTTGAAAGGTAAACTCAGTAGTAACTTATTTACATAAACAAAGCTGATTATAAGAATTCAATCTTCTTTCCCCCCAACTGAATTTAAATAAGGAAAGTTAAATACAGAAATTATCTAAACATGTCAAAAAAAACCTCGTGTTAATTAGGCGGGGAGTCAAGCACTCACTGCTACTTCAGGTTAGTGAGACCATAACATGACTCCAGTTGAGAGATATTCAATCAGTACAGCTGTTAAGAGTTACTGCTAGCTCTGGGAACCTCAGCCTCCTGCCTCATGATCCTTCTCTCATTTCCTGGTCCTCTCACTTAATCCAGTGAAAAACAACAAAAAGATCGGACAGTAAGTTCTACTTAAATGGAGATGTTTCTTGTACCTATTAAATTCTTTTTTTTTTTTTAAGATTTTTATTTATTTATTTGACAGAGAGAGAGAGGGAGAGAGAGCAAGCAAGCACAGGCAGACAGAGTGGCAGGCAGAGGCAGAGGGAGAAGCAGGCTCCCCGCCGAGCAAGGAGCCCGATGTGGGACTGGATCCCAGGACGCTGGGATCATGACCCGAGTCGAAGGCAGCTGCTTAACCAACTGAGCCACCCAGGCGTCCCTGTACCTATTGAATTCTTATAGCCTATCTGTTCTTGGCAGAAAACTTCCTAACAATGACAGGGTCTTCAGAAAAATACTGCTTTCAGAAAATCTGTACTTAAAGTCGCAGGAGAATTAATCTTAATGGAATAGAAGTGTGCAGCAGACCAATGACCAAGCAAGTCATATGCCATTCATCTGATTCTCATTCATCTATTGCACAATACACATGTTCAGACTGTAAAACTGAACGGCTCCTTTGGCAGAGTCACAAGGTCAAATACTTTTAATGTGTTCACTCAGGGATCTCCAGCTGTTAGTCAAGCAAAACAAAACTAAATAAAACCAAAACGCCACTCCCATAAATCTATAATAAGCCAGAGTTCCTCACTCTTTGTGATAGCGGCACATCACAACGATCTTGCCTTTTTCATTTCCAGGCGTCCTGATGTAGCTATTATATTTAAAAAGAGTCCTACTTTTTCAGGGATTTCAAGAATTTAAAAGAGTCAAAGATATGAGGATAATTTCCAGACAGGAAGATAATGCACTCAGGATTTTGGTAACCAAATCGTAATAAAACCTTTTCCATTAGTATGCATTTCCTAAGATCAACAGAGACTGGGATACCTATGCAAAGGAAAACAATGTAGTAAGGAAATAGGAAAATTTCCCAGGATAGGGACACCTAGATCTTTCACCCATTTGTCTATGGCAATGGCAAACATATATTGGATGCTTACCATACAAGCAGGTGCTATATTAACTACTTTACATACATACATGGACCCATTTCATCTTTATAAAAACTGTAAGAGGCAAATACTATTAATACCTTCACTTTATAAGTAAAGAGATAGAACTTAGCAAAGTTAAGTAACTTGCTTGAGATCATGAATCTAGTGAGAATTATAGGCAATAAATATAATAATGAAAGCAATGCATATTCTTCATCAAGCTTCTATCATTCACAGACCAACATCTTGAAAAAAACAGAGGGACCTTATTTAAACCTAATTGAAACAATAGGAAAGGATCTTTTCTGAAAAAAACTCTTCAAAAGTGGAAATTTAAACTTTGTTTGAACGAATTTGGAAGTAAGATATCACTTACTCTTAAAAATAGTTCACCTTGACTTTAAACAATACAAATATTTTTTAAGTTGCTTATATTCAGACCGATATCTGTCCCTAGAATCTTCCATACTGGCATTGCTTTTAACCTCTGGAACTAGACAGAACCAACATAATCTTTTTCTGTGTCACGGTTCTTCAAGTATTTAAATTTAATTTTCACCATGTAACCATAAAGTTTCACACAGTTTATTTTTCCAGGTTAAATACAACCAGAAATGTATATTATATTATAATAATTTACCATCATGGTTACACTTCTTTGAAAATATTGTCAACAAATCCTTCCTCTAGTCTTCCTAATGAGTAAGTTGGAATACAACTGGTCTCTTCCTTTTTTTATTCATGAAAATATATTTTATTAATGTGGTAAAATACTGAATAACAAACACAATTCAGAGATCTTATATGAAGAATTCTGAAGCTATATATTGCCTAAATTTTCACCATTTTTAAAAGATTTACTTATTTGTCTTAGAGAGGGAGGGAGAGAGAGAGAGAGTGCGAGCAGGGTGAGGGGCAGAGGGAGAGAGAGTGGAAGAGAACTCCCTGCTCAGCTCTAGCCCAATGCAGGGCTTAATCTCATAACCATGATGAGATCATGACCTGAGAGGAAATCAAGAGTGGGAGGCTTAACCCACTGAGCCACCCAAGTGCCCTTCATCATTGTTTTTTTAAAATGTAAGCACAGGAGTTTATTTAGCTTTCATTTTGTTAGGTTAAACACAAATGTTCCAGAGTGAGGTGTGTTTGAATTCAGATGTCTTCACTCAACACATTGGGTATTCTTCAAAGTGTTTAAGCCTTTTCTTAACCACAGCTTGGCAAGATTGTTTTCTTGGTCTGTATCCAAATCATTACTAAAGGGGTGAAGCGCAGATGCCTGGGGCATGGTGTTAAGACCCCTCTCTTCATGCTTGCACTGGTCCATAAAGGACAAGCTAATAGACTTTCTTACATAATCAGATGAGGAATGAGCTGACTATCCTTCTTACAATAATGATAAAGTCCTAACTCACAGGAAACTAACTTATCCTGGAAATACAAAACTCATTCAGTTGAAATAGTTGGTTAATGGAGATTTGTCACATAATATGATTTGTTCTAGACTCTGGCTTCAATTTCAGCACTTCCTTTCATCCTCACTTTTCAGATGGGTTGGTACTCATTGCAGCATGAATGCTCTGAGGTCCCCATGATTTAAGTAATAAGCAAGTGCCAAGATTTCTTTGTTAATAGGATCTACAGATACCTGGAGATTTCCTTCCCTCCTTTTCATGGAGCATCTGATGTCCTTCTAAATATTTTTTTCTTAATATGATCAGCATTAGAGTAAGCAACTAGATCAAAAAGAAAAAAATAAAATACAGAGGAACTAAGGGGGAACTGTGACCATATGAAGCTAACCAGATTGCCAGGGTATGAAAATTTCTAATACCTGAGAGAATTCTCACAGAACTGCTAAGGCTGACAGGCCATCCATCTTTAAGCCAGGTAATGGAAGGCAGGGGAATTCCTGAAGCTTCACAAGTCAGAGACACTGAGTTCTTTTCCACGACACTGATATTTTCAGGTATCCCATGGTTTCCTATGATGCTTGGAGGGGCTGTATGATGGAACAAATAAGAAAAGGAAAAGAAGTTAGCTAATATATCAAACACCAAACCCTCAACAGCCTATGGTTAATAAGATAACCTCCATTTCCTGGTCAACATAAGCAAAATAAGCAATCACAACAATGAGCTTATTAGAAGTAGCAATATTTTTAGTGTGACATTCCTGTAAATAAAAATGTTGCTTCTTCCCCACTCATAGTAGTAAATGACTTTCATATTGTTATTCTATTGGTGGTGAATGATTTTCTATGAGACACTAATCTCGTCTGGTAAATCTCTAATATGGACACATGACCTTTTTATAGGCAGAATTTTCTAACAAGTAATTCCAATCCTAAAAATTAGAAGCAATCAAACAAAATAAGATGCTTAATATTGAAACTTTTCTTTTACATTCAGATTATGTTAGCTTTGGCTCACATATTTACTTCAAACTACAGGATATTAATACTGGACTTTGTGCATGTCCTAAGTGGATTCAAGTTATAAGACTGTGTCTATGAAATTTATCATTGTTTCTGTAGATTTGAAAATTGTAGGGGCACCTGGGTGGCTCAGTCAGTTACCAATCTGACTCTTGATTTCAGCTTAGGTCTTTGACCTCAGGTTGTGAGTTTAAGCCCCCATGAGTTAAAAATAATGCAATTCCTAGAGATTCTATCCAAAAACTGTTAGAACAAATAAATGAATTAATTAAAGTTGTAGGATACAAAATCAATACATAAAATCTATTGCATTTCTATATAGTAATAATGAAATATCAGAAAGTGAAAGTAAGAAAACAATCCCACTTACAATTGCATCAAAAAGAATAAAATACATGGAATAAATTAACCGTAGAAGTGAAAGACCTGTATGTTGAAGACTACAAGACAATAATGAAAGAAACTGAAGAAGGCACAGATGAAAGGATTGGGGAATAATACTGTCAAAATGTCTATACTACTCAAAGTAACATATGTTGTAATGTAATCCCTATCAAGATTCCAAAGACATCTTCCACAAAAATAGAAATAAACAATCCTAAATTTTTTATGGAACCACAAAAGACCCAAATAATCAAAGCAATCTTGAGAAAGAACAAAGCAGGAGGCATCATGTTCTATAATTTCAAACTATTTTCTGAAGCTATAGTAATTAAAACACTATGGTATTGGCATAAAAACAGACATATAAATCAATGGTACAGAATAGAGAGCCCAGAAATAAACCCACTCATATATGATCAATTAATTTACAACAAAGGAGTCAGGCATATATGCTGTCGGAAAGAAAGTCTTTTCGATGAATGGTGCTGGAAAAATTGAATAGCCAAAGGCAAAAGAATGAAATTGGACAATTATCTTACACCACACATAAAAATGAATAATGGATGAAAGGCTTGAACATAAGACATGAAACCACAAAACTCCTAGAAGAAAACATAAGCCCTTTGACACAGATCTTGGAGATGATATTTCAAATGTGACACCAAAAACAAAAAGCAACAAAAGCAAAAATAACTCTCAGCACTACATCACAGTAAAACGCTTCTGCACAGAAAAGGAAACAATCAACAAAATGAAAAAGCGACCCACTGAATGGGAGAAAATACTTGCAAATCATATATCTGATACGGGACTAACATAAAAAATATATAAAGAATCCATATAATTCAATACCCCAAAACAAACAATCAATTAAATATAGGCAAAGATATGAATAATTATTTTTCTAAGAAAGACATACAGATGGTTAAGAGGTACATGAAAAGGTATTCAACATTATTAATCAAAAGGGAATGCAAGTCAAAAGCACAATGCAATATTACCTCACACCTGTTTGAATGGCTATTAACAAAAAGACAAAAAATAGCAAAGGGATGATGAAGAGAAAAGAGAATCACTGGGCCCTGTGTACAGTTCTTACAGGTAGAACTGTAAATTCACGCAGCCACTGTGGTAAACAGGTTTTTTGAGGTTTCTCAAAAAATTAGAATTAGAACCACCATATGATTCAGCAATTTTACTTCTAGGTATTTATATGAAGAAAACAAAAACACTACCTTGAAAAGATACATGCACCCCCCCCCCATGTTTATTGAAGCATTATTTACAACAGCCAAGCAATGGAAACAACCCATGTCCACTGATGGATGCCTAGATAAAGGAATTAAAGGATATATATACAATGGATTATTATTCAGCCATAAAAAAAAAAAGAACGAAATCTTGCCATTTGTAACAACATGGAATTATCTCAAGGGCATTATGCTAAATGAAATAAGTCAGACAAAAAGATAAATACTGTATGATCTCTTAGAAGTGGAATCTAAAAATGGGTATTAAGGAGGGCACGTGTTGTGATGAGCCCTGGGTGTTTTATGCAACTAATGAATCATTGAATACTACGTCAAAAACTAATGTACTATATGTTGGGTAACTGAACATAATAAAAAAATATACTGATAATAGCTTTAAAAAAACTAAAACTAAAAATAAATAAAAACAAACAAACAAATAAATACAACCAAGTGCATAGGTATGGAGAACAGTTAGCCATGGGGGGTGGGGGCAAACTATTTTTGTTTTTGTTTCTAGTTTAAATAAATCGCATTCTAAAAAAAAGAAAAAATTAAAATTGCAATTCAAATTATATGCATATGGATAACTGTCCTTGAGTACATGTACGCTTGGTCTATTCCTTTTGACATTTATGACTCATTAATTGGAATATTAAAACTAACATCAGTACAACTCCTGAGCAGCTGATATTGAGTCAGTAAATTCTAAGGAACCTAGGCTTATAACCAAGACAGCAAATTTGGAAAACATAGAATCAAGGACTATTACTTGGGATAGCATTGGTTCAAAAGTACTCGAAGAAGACAATTAGATAATTAAACCTACTTTACTATGTGCTTTTCTGAGAGAACACCTAATGTATGCCTGTTTCAGCAAGGGAAGAAATGGGAGGTCAAGCACAGAAGGATAAGTGAGGAGACAGGTCCAGAGAAAAGGTGCATTTGCAGAAAATCACAGACTATAAATAAAAGACTCAACACTGATGGCTTATGTTTCCCATCCAGGATGCGATAGATTATACTGGCCAGAGAACAGACTTATTGAGCTTCTTTACACTTACTATGTACACTTAAGTCATATTTTCTGTCAGTCATTCCTGCCACATTCACAGCAACACACACATAACGGCCTGTGTCAGATACATGAATGTTCTTCAGCTGAAGGATGTGACCTTCATCCAATATTTCCATTCCCCTTCCCTTCGTCAAAGGGCGGCCATCTTTCCTCCAGGTCACTTTTGGCTGAGGAATACCCTGCACCTCACACTCCAAGGAAATACTCTTCCCTCGGGTAACGATGATTTCAGTAGGGTGGCTGCCACTATTGGATATAGTTGGTCGAACTGGAAGAAAAAAAAAAGGGTAAAGTAGAAAATATCTGCTTCAAGTCTTGCATAGGAATTTCTATCAGCCAAAGTTAAACTCATTTTTGATTTTGAAATATAAAGTACTGAGAAAAGGCCCAGGGTCAATTGATATATGGCATTGCTATACTGAGAGGCAGAATTCCTTTCCAATGTTTCTAAATGTGGTTATGCTTGAAATAAAGCTATCAACACAGTAAGAAGAGTTCTGTGTTTGCTACGTTTGTGATTTTTAACAAGTTATATGAATGCTTGAACCTATCTTTCATAGCCCTAATTTAGAGAAGCCATTCTAGTATTAACATTAAAATAGATATGGTAGCTTCACTCACAATCAATTACTTTCTTCCTTCTACCCTCTAGCCTCCACAACAGGATTTGAAAAGCTGAGGCTCTTTCTCAATCTTCCCTAAAAATGGAGGTGGCCACATGAATCAATTTGGAGCTATAAAATCTAAATAAAGATCTGCTTGGTAGGCACGGGGGATGAGGGGAATGGGTTGGGAATTTTTTCGCTGTCCTGATGAAAGGAAAACATACCACTTCTTACCCTTATTTTTGCCTTCAATGTGGACTTGATACCACAGTTGCAGCAATGATCTTGAGACCAAGAGCTAGGAGCAGGAGAAGCCTAGATCTCCTGTCTTGATATGAGTAAGGCTCTGATCAACTCCAGTGACTGCCAACCTCAGGCTTCTCATTATGTGAGAAAATAAGTTTCTAATTGGTTAACCCACTGATCACCAGTTATTCTGTAGTTTTGCCGCTGAATTTACCTAGTTGATACTTATTCTAAGAAAAAAAAACTAGACCAGTTCTAATACATAGATATGTGGGGGAAGAAACATGGGCCAGCATTAGCCATCTTGGGGTCTAGTACCAGTCCTACTACAGTCAAGCCATGTGACCTTGGTCAATCATGGGAACCTCTCTGGGCTTCGATGACATATGCAAAATGGAGACAATAATTTTGTTTCGCATCATAGTTCATGTAAAGGTTAAATGAGATAATGTGAACATTTAAAACACTTTAAAATCTTATGCGAATTAAATATTCTTTAAAATGAGGTATTTTTACATTTTTCAAATAAACCTTATGATACAACGCCATCTCTCCCCATTCCACACATCCACTCTCCTGCCCCCAGTACATTACAACCACATTGATGGGTCTTCTATCGGCATGCAGATGCAGCGCACAGCTGTGTTGCTAAATGAAAAACAGACAGAAATAAGCAACTGCTCTTTGTTTATGTTAACACAGTTTAAATTTGTGAGTCTTATAATATACTATAATATAATATTATAGTATATTATAGCCATACTGCCTTGAAGGTATCTTAAAGATATAAAGAAAAAGCAAAAAGGAAAGACAGAAAGATTAAAAGGAAGTCTGGCTAATCAATAATTTACTGTAGACTTGCAGATCGTAGTCTTTCTTTGCAGTTCCAGCAACATTCGATGCCACACATGTATATAGCCCTGCATCAGATTTTTCCGCAACTGAGATCTGTAACTGTCTGCCTCCAGATAAAGTTCTGACTCGCCCTGCAGAATCAGTCAGCACTGGCAAGCCTGCAAGGAAAACAAAATACAAGAATATGAAGCAAAAATATACAGCATTTTGTGTACACACTCTGATAAGTATGTTTATTTACATCTTAGTTCAAGTACCTAAAAGACAGAAGACACTGTAAAATAATCCTATGCATAAAGGAGGAGGAGAAGGAAGGAGAAGAGGGGCAGGAGGAAGAGTAGGTATTTATTAAGATTGTCTTTGCCAAATTTTTCTTTCAATCAACATTGCATTTGAAAGCATACTTAGAAAAATAAGGTAAAATCTTAAAACAGTAAAACAAAATTATTTTAAAATCAACTAAAAATACTGGGCGCTTAGGTGACTCAGTCAGTTAAGCGTTTGCCTTCAGTTCAGGTCATGATCCCAGGATCCTGGGATCGAGCCCGGCCTCAGGCTCCCCCGACTCATCGTTGCAAGTCTGCTTCTCCTCCTCCCTCTGTGATCTCTCTCACCCTCACTGTCTCTCAAATAAATAAATAAAATATTAAGAAAATCACTTAAAAATATAGATGATCTGTCTGATACTTAATGGATACAAATAAATATTTATTGATGAACAATTGAAAATTTGGTCACCTACAAAATTCAATCTTTAAGATTTTATTTATTTGTTAGAGAGAGAGCAAGCGAGCACAGGCAGACAGAGAGGCAGGCAGAGGCAGAGGGAGAAGCAGGCTCCCTGCCGAGCAAGGAGCCCGATGTGGGACTCAACATGACCTGAGCCGAAGGCAGCCGCTTAACCAACTGAGCCACCCAGGCGTCCCCTACAAAATTCAATCTTAAGATACATTGCAAAACTGTCACAAATACAGCAAAAATGTTATAGAAAATATTTTTAAAACTTATTCTCAAGATGATAAAATAATTCTTTGAATGGTGGATTCTTGACCATTATATCCACCCTATATAATGCATTAGGTCATAAAGCAATCAACTAATACAGAAAAGTTAATTTTTTTCCAGAGAACAGTTTCAAAACTGAAGATTTTCAGATAGATAGTGTAGAAGTTACCACATGCTACACATTTAATATAAAGCAATCATGCAATCTAGAATTTTAGTATGCAAACCCCAGGAAAGTTGGTTAATAAACTGACATGTTTGTCAAACAACATATAGATTTGTTTAATATTTATATTTAATTTTATAAATGCTGAGGATGAAAACTGACCTTTCTTCTTCCAAACAAGATTTGGGGGTGGAATACCACTTGATTCACACAACAAACTAATGAGATTCCCTTCAATGACTGTAAGTTGGGCACGTTCATCAGAACCATAAATATTTGGTGGTACTGAAAGATGAAAAAATAAAAAAATACTATATTACATTAACTTTACATAAAATCTCCTTAACATTTTACATTTAAAAAAAGAAGGGTCCCATTCAAAGGACATAAGGGAATAATTAGCCCTTGAGGTTGACATATCAATACCACATTAAAAGTCAACTGTAAGACATAGAATAAATACCTATTAGCGAACTTCCTGTTTTAAACTTAACAAGATATTCAGAAGCTAATGTGTTGTACATAATCACACTTTTTGCATAAAAAAGCTAAAGCAGCTACCAAATTTACACTTAACTGTTATTTCTGCTCAGCCAGTTTTGATGTCTCAGCAACTGAACAGAACTGGAAAACATCAGGCTTACAACATAATGGTAAAGGAGAGACACAGGGGTTTGACCTAAGAAATGGATATGCTACCTATTCTAGAATGCACAGCCTGCCTCCCCAATGTCCTCGAGTTTCTCTTTGGAACTCCTCTCCAGTTGCTTCTCTGGTGGCCATATTATCAGGGGGCAGATGCTTGCTCTTCCAACCTCCTGGGAGTTGAGGAGTGGGAGAATCCTCCTCCCCACCTCAATATAGCTTCCAGTCATTGTTCAACTCCAACTGCCCCATGTGAAAACCTCCTCTTTTGAGGCTCATGCCCCCTATTTACTTCTCTTTCTCCCTTGCCACTATCTGTGAACCCACCATTTTTTTTTTCTATTCACTGAAAACTTTGGTACTTGTTTTTTATCTTTCTCCTTTACACAGAGACCTGGCATTCTTCTGTATGAACTCAACATCTGCATGTGTGCCCACTCTAACCACCACGGCTACTCACTTCCTTGAGCTGCTCATCACTTTCTCCACCACGTTCTCATCTAGAACATTTCTCCTACTGCTCCGTCCTTAATTTCTTTCACTCAATTACTCCCAGTTCTCATTTTATCAACCTTGAGTCTCAAGTCTTTTCACTTCTCAGAACCTCCCAAACCAGCTGCCTACTCTTGTTTACAGACTTCTCTACTCAGCTTAGATTTCATGATCAATAATTTCAACTACACATTTGCCAATAATCTCAACTGCCTTGCACTGCTGTCCTTCCTATTTTGAAACACCTTTCCTCTGGATGAATCCTACAGTTTACTCTGTCATCTCCTATACCACAGACAGAAAGTTCTGCAGAAGAAAATAACAATTACATAGATTGCCATTACTCTAAGAATACCATCTCCAACCTCAATTCCACCCTCCTCTACTCCCATGGCTTCCACTGACACAAATACTTGCAAATATGTATCTGTAATGCACACCCCATGAGGTCTAGATTTTTGTATCTGACTACTAAACATATCCGTCTGGATACATTGGAGGCACTTTCAAACTTGACTTGTCCACAACTGAACTCAATCACCTTTGTTCCTTTGCTGAGGGAATGACACTGCTGTTCACATAGCTCATCTGGCCAACTCACACCAACATCCATCCTTTACTCTTCTTTTCACACCTCTCCATGTAATCAATTAATTTTGTTAATTAAATTTCTTAAATAACACTTGAGTTTATCTGTTTTATTCCCTAAATATAGATCTGAACACCCCAGCCCTTCTTTAAATCCTTTTAACAGTATCCTATCGCCCTAAGAGTCAGATCTATGCTTCAAAAGTTTTAGAGGTCCTTTTCAATCTGTCCCCTTTAACCTTTCCTACCTAATATCTTCTCATTCTCCACTGTACCACACCAGGCTCCATAGTGAATGACGTTTGGTTCAATGAGTGCAGAGAGTATTCTCGAGGTCTCTGTGATGCTTCCATCCTCTTTAGAAAGCTAATGTCAACTCATTCTTAAAATCCCAATTAGATGTCATGAACCCTGATATGTCTTCCCACAAATACTCCTATGCTATTCTTAGGAGATTTAATTTTAATTGGCTATTTAACGTAACAATATTTCTGCAGCAGCAGACTATACATTCTGTGTGACCAATGTCTTTGCCTTTCTCATTAACCTCTCTATGCCTACATGAGGCACAGTGACTAGAACACAGAGGCACACCCATAAATATTTTTTGAGTAATTCTATCTTTGATGTCTCAACTTTCTCCCCCTATCATTTACTCTTATATCTACTGTTTTCTGCTTTCCACTATTAAATTGATTTTCTTTAATAGGCATTGGTCTCATTTATAAATTGCACTTTATAGTTTATGTCTAATTTCACTTCTTTGTAACATGTGACATTATTCATTCATTCACCTACCCATCCATCTATGTGTAACTTATTCTTGCCCATATTCTTCTTTTGGGTACACCATTGTCTTTAGTTTTGATGACACAAGTGTTTCCCTACTTCTTTCACTGCTTCTTCCAGTTTCTCATTTGTGTCTCTTTTTCTGTCTTACCTGGTGAGAGTCATTCTACAGTACTCTTCTGTATACATTCTTCTTTTTCTCTAAGGGATCTCAACTGCCACATATATACTCATGTCTCTAACTTTATATTTTAACTCCTTTTCTCTCTCTCTCCTAAATTATAGGCTTCTATTTCTGCCTGCATGGTAGACAGCATCACATGGACACTCTACATGTATCTTCAATACAGCATTGCAAAAATGAATTTCTCACCTCATTTTCTAACTGATGATCCCTCCTAATTTTTCTCTTTTTCAACCTTTACTTGACAAAACCCAGTTCAGTGCCTTGTCCATACTAGAAGTTATACAAATATTTTTCCCATTTGAAAGAAATGAGAAAGAAAGGGAAGGAGCAATGGAGGGAGAATAGGGAACAGAGGTTAATGATATATAAGTAATATACAGTAAATAAATTGTCACCTTGTAAATTTTACTATTTAAAGGTAAATTAATCCTTTTACAGAGTGAATAATAGCACTTCTCATAATCTTCCTTAAAAATTTTTAAATTTATAATGAACAAATCATTTTCTACATAAACACATGTTTTTAAAGATTTAAAACATATTTTCTCTCCATTGGAATCAAATTATTTCCTCTACCTATTTTTATTTTAAAAATGTGGTTTCGAGGTGGGGTTACATTATAAGTTTAAATAAAAATTAAAAAAATGTAGTTTTGAATAAACTTAGAAATCAAAGAGAAATTTCAGCTCATTATCTCAATAGTTAAAAAGTTTAAACAAATACAATCAAAATTAAGAGGGCATGATATGTCAGAAATGAATTTAAAGAAGTAAATAAAATAAAGGTGGATATGCTAGAAATGGGAGTACTTTTTAACAATTAGCAGACAGTTATAGCCAGGTAAAAGTTGTGATAATTCCTCAGCGTTATCTTCATTGGCAACAAATGGTAGAATATCAAGTGAGGATAACTCTTCTCACTGGTCAGCACAGTAATCCCACCTCCCACCAAGTGCAGTTGTTCCCTCTCACACCCAGAATCCATAGGCATGGTTTGGCCTTTTGACTTATTTCAACTGATCAAACCACCGTCAGTTCATGGAGAAAGCTCAATCATTAGTCAATTACCATATGGTTTCACATAAGGAATAACATGGAGGACATTGGAAGATGGAGAGAAGTGAGTGGGGGTAAACCGGAGGGGGAGACAAACCATGAGAGACTGTAGACTCTGAGAAACAAATTGAGGGTTTTGGAAGAGAGGGGGTAGGGAGTTGGGGGAGCCTGGTGGTGGGTATTATGGAGGACATGTATTGCATGGAGCACTGGGTGTGGTCCATGAACAATGAATTTTGGAACACACAAAAAATAAATATAAAATAAGATATAATAAAATAAAATTTTTAAAAAAGAAGATCTTGGTTGTAAGAGCCAAAGAGTGTAAGCTCAGGCAGGAGAGCAGAACTGTTCTACCTCAAAATTACAAAGACTAAAACATAGGTTCTGGAAGTCTATCTATAATTGATCTCAAATTAATTATATATTATCACACTTACCCCAAATATTGACATTATAGTTTTTCTCAGTTTTTCCAGCAACATTTGTTGCCTCACAAGTGTAACGACCAGTGTCTTGAACTTGAGCCTCTTCAATCTAAAAACAAAACCATGCTTTGAAATTTCAGTTTCAATTTCATAATTGGAGTTTCTCTATTCATGTTATTTGTGACTTCTTATTTTTCGTGAGTACTCTAAAGATTTTCAAACATACAGAAAGCAGAGAGAATAGTAAAATGTATGGCTATATGCCCATCATCCACATTCAACATTTAAATCAAGATTCAACAATTTTCATCTACATCATACTTTGTTTTAATCTAATTAATATTAGTGGCTGAAGGTTTAGAAAGGCCTTTTAAATATAATGAGATAAAATTCAGATTAAATGGCAATAAAAATCACAATTAATTTCTGAATAAGTTATTTAGGGCTTTAAACAGATAACCTTTATATATTTAGGATATTGTTCAGTAAAATAACACCTTTATTATTGGTTTATTACATGTCTTCTCCCTATATGGTTTATAAGCTTCTTTTTTTAAAAAACTTTTATTTCAACTCTAGTTAGTTAACCTATAGTGCAATATTGGTTTTAGGAGTAAAATTCAGTGAGTCATCACCTACATACAACACCCAGTGCTCATCATAACAAGTGTCCTTCTTACCTCCATTACCCATCTAGCCCATTCCCACCCACTTCCTTCCAACAACCCTCAGTTTTTTATTTGTCTTTAAAGAGTTTCTCATGGTTTGTTTCTCTCTCTCTCATTTCCCCCCATCATATGTTCATCTGTTTTGTTTCTTAAATTGTACATAAGAGTGAAATAATATATTTGTCTTCCTCTGACTGACTTATTTCACTTAGCATAACACATTCTATCTCCATCCACATTGCTGCAAATGGCTAGATTTCATTCTTTTTGATGGCTGAGTAATATTCCATTGTGTATATTACCAGATCTTCCTTATCCATTCATCAGTCGATGGACATTTGGGCTCTTTCCATAGTCTAGCTATTGTTGATTGTGCTGCTATAAAAAGTGGGGTGCATGTACTTTTTTGAATCCACATTTTTGTATCCTTCGGGTAAATACCTCATAGTGCAATTGCTGGATTGTAGGGTAGCTCTATTTTTAACTCTCTGAGGAATCTCCATACTGTTTTCCAGAGTGGCTGCACCAGTGTGCATTCCCACCAATAGTGTAAGAGGGTTCCCCTTTCTCCACATCCTTGTCAATATGTTTTGTTTCCTGTGTTGTTAGTTTTAGCCATTCTCACAGGTGTGAGGCAATACCTCATTGCAGTTTTGATTGGCATTTCCCTGATGATGAGTGATATTGAGCATCTTTTCATGTGTCTGTTAGCCATCTGGATGTCTTCTTTGGAAGAATGTCTATTCATGTCTTCTTCCTATATCTTTACTGGATTATTTGCTTTTTGGATGTTAAGTTGTTGTTGTTGTTTTTTTTTTAAGATCTTTTTTAATCTATTTGTCAAAGAGAGAGCACAAGCAGGGGGAGCGGCAGACAGAAGGAGAAGCAGGCTCCCCACTGAGCACAGAGCCCAATGCCGGACTGGGATCACGACTGGAGCTGAAGGTAGACGCTTAACTGACTGAGCCACCCACGTGTCCCTGAGTTACATCAGTTCTTTACATATTTTGGATACTAAGCCTTTATCAGATATGTCATTTGCAAATATTTTCTCCCATTCCATAGGCTACCTTTTAATTTTATTGATGCTTTCCTTCAGTGTGCAGAAGCTTTTTATCTTGATGAAGTTCCAGTAGTTAATTTTTGCTTTTGTTTCCCCTGCCTCCAGAGACTTGTCTAGTAAGAAGTTGCTGTGGAGGCACCTGGGGGTCTGACTCTTGGTTTCTGCTCATGTAATGATCTCAGGGTCATGAGATTAAGCCCCACATTCAGTTTTGTGCTCAGTAGGGGTCTGCTTGGGATCCTCTCCCTCTCTGTCTTCCTCTGCTGCCCCCCCACCTCAAATATTAATCTTAACAAAAAAAAGAAGTTTTTGTGGCTGAGGGTTAAACAGGTTCCTCCCTGTGTTCTCCTCAAGGATTTTGATGGTTTCTTGTCTCACATTTAGGTCTTTCATCCATTTTGAATTTACTTTTGTGTAAGATGTAAGTGGTCCAGTTTCATTCTTCTGCATGTTGCTGTCCAGTTCCCCAACATCACTTGTTGAAGAGACTGTCTTTTTTCCATTGGATATTCTGTCCTGTTTTGTTGAAGATTAGTTGATCGCACAGTTCTGGATCCATTTCTGGGTTTTCTACTCTGTTCCATTGATCTATGTGTCTGTTTTTGTGCCAGTACCATACTGTCTTGATGACTACAGACTCGTAATGTAGCTTGAAGTTCAGAATTGTGATGCTTCCAGCTTTGCTTTGCTTTTTCAGGACTGCTTTGGCTATTTGGGGTCTTTTGTGGTTCCATCCAAATTTTAGGATTGTTTATCCAAGCTCTGTGAAAAATGCTGGTGGTATTTTGATAGGGATTGCACGAGATGTGTAGATACCTTTGTGTAGCAGAGACTTTTTAACAATGTTTGTTCTTCCAATCCATGAGCGTGGAATGTTTTCCATTTTCTTTACGTCTTCTTCAATTTCCTTCCTAAGTGTTTTATACTTCTCAGAGTACAGATCTTTTACCTCTTTGGTTAGGTTTATTCTTAGGGATCTTATGATTTTGGGTGCAACTGCAAATGTGACTGATTCCTTGATTTCTTTGTGTGCTGTGTCATTACTGATGTATGGGAATGCAACAGACACCTGCACACTGATTTTATATCTTGCAGCTTTGTTGAATTCAAGCATTAGTTCTAGCTATTTTTGGTGGAGTCTTCTGGGTTTTCTATACAAAGTATCATGTCATCTATAAATAGTGAAATTTTGACTTCTTCCTTGCTCATTTGGATACCTTTTATTTCTTTTTGTTGTTTGATTGCTGAGACTAGACTTACAGTACTATGTTAAGTGGTAATAGCAAGAGTGGACATCCTTGTCTTGTTCCTGACCAGAGGGAAATGTTCTGTTTTTCCCCACTGAGGATGTATTAACTGTGGGTCTTTTGTATATGGCCTCTATGATTTTGAGGTATGTTTCATTTTACCTCTACTTTGTTGAGGGTTTTTTAATCAAGAAAAGATGCTGTATTTTTTCAAATGCTTTCTCTGCATCTATTGACAGGATGTTATCCTTTCTTTTATTAATCTGGTATAACACATTGATTGATTTGTGAATATTGAACCATCCCTGAAGCCCAGAAATAAATCCCACTTGGTCATGGTGAATGATACTTTTAATGTACTGTTGAATTTGATTTGCTAGTATTATCAATAATTTTTGCATCTATGTTCATCAGGGATATTGGCCTGTAATTCTCCTTTTTTAAAAAAATAGAAATTAAAATACTTAACACATAATGTATTATTTGTTTCAGGGGTACAGGTCTGTGATTCACCCCCCCCTTCCCTCCAGCAGCCCTCAGTTTATTTCCTATGATTAAAAGTTTCTTATGGTTTGTCTCCCTCTCTGGTTTTGTCTTGTTTCATTTCTTCTTCTCTTCCCCTATGATCCTTTTCCTTGTTTTTTAAATCCCTCACATCAGTGAGAGCATATGATAATTGTCTTTCTCTGACTGACTTATTTCATTTAGCATAATATCCTTTAGTTCCATCCACGTCATTGCAAATAGCAGTATTTCTTTTTTGATGGATGTGTAATATTCCTGTGTGTGTGTGTGTGTGTGTGTGTGTGTGAATGTATACCACATTTCTTTATCCATTTGCCTGTTGATGGACATCCGGACTCCATATATATATATATATATATATATATATATATATATATATGTATATATATATGTATACATGTGTGTATATATATATGTATGACAGTTGTACAATTGTTATTTGTACAATTACTATATATAACAGTTATACAGTTGTATAATATATTTGTATATAATATTTTACAATGATGTATAGTTGTAATTATACAGTTATAATTTAGAATACATATCACATATGTGAGAGAGATATATATACATATATATATGAATGGAATGTTATTCAGCCATAAACAAGGATGAAATCTAGCCATTTGCAACAACATGGATGTAGCTAGAGAGTGTAACATTAAACTAAGTAAGTCCATCAGAGAAAGACAAATACCAAATGAGTTCATTTATATGTGAAATTTAAGAAACAAAACAAATGAGTAAAGGGAAAAAAAGAGAAAGAGAAACAAACTAAGAAACAGGCTCTTAACTATAGAGAGCAAACTGATGGTTACCAGAGGAGAGGTGGGTGGAGAGATGGGTGAAATAAGTGAAGGGGATTCAGGAGGGCACTCGTTGTGATGAGCACTGGGTATTGTATGTAAGTAATGAATCACTATTATCACAATATTGTGCACCTGAAACTAATATAACACTAATGTTAACTACACTGGAATTAGAATAAAAACAATAAAAAAATACATTGATTGCCTAGTGTGTTCCAGGCAAAGTGAAACAGTAAGAATCTACTACTTTACCTGGTTGAAGATGTGCATGAATCGTTTTGGGAAATGCACAGGTAAGATAGTTTTAACTGACCGGTTTTGTCTGAGTTCTGTACAAGTTTTTATTTCCATGTGGTCCTCCCTGCACACTTCAGGGTGTCCTGCACACTTCAGGGTGCCTGGCCAGCCTCTATGGTAGAGACTCAATAGATCCCAGGATTTCTTCACCCTCACCTTTCTTCGGCTTCCCAAACCTACTGAGATCTGCGCTCTAAGGAAATCAACTTCTATACTCTGAAATTTGTGAAGACATTTCTAATCACACATAGCTGTCCCCTCCCAGTGCTGGGACTTGTGTTCATACAATTGTCTCCCTCTGTCATTTGGTCAGAGCCGGGGTTGAAGAATACTACCTGTTGATTTCTAGAGCTCTGGGTCTGCCTCTGAGCATGGCCAGGGCTTTTTGCTTTTCTCCCCCTAGATGACTCAACTGACTTATCCTACTTTCCTCCATCAGTTATTCCAGACTTTCCTTTTTTTACCCAGCTCCACTATTCCAGATCATAATTCCTAAAGTCTCTACTTGGTTTCCTCTAACACGTTTTATACTCCCTCCCATTCTCTCCCACACTTCTGCTCTCCTTGTATAAGCTTCTCAGCTTTCTTTGTGCTGACACCATCATCCATTTCTCAAGACTCCCTTTGTTTGCCAGTAATAACCTTCCTTTACCAAGAGGCTATGTGGCAAGGGGTTAGTAGCATGAGATTTAAAGCTATACTCCCTGTATTCAAATCCCACTTCTGATACTTAGTAACTGTGGGAAGATTACCTAGCCACTCTTCCAATTTCTCAATAGGGTTATTATGAGGAATTTATAAACACACCAATGGCTTATTGACTTCCTGAATACTAATTCCTTTGTATTTTTTATTTTTTTAAGGTTTTTTTTTTTTTTTTTTTTTTTGAGAGGAAAGGAGGAGAGAGAGAGAGAGCGAGCAAGGGCACAAGAGCAGGGGGAGGGAGAAGCAGACTTGCTGCCAAGCAGGGAACCAGACTCAGGGCTTGGTCCCTGAGATCATGACTTGAGCTGAAGGCAGATGCTTAACCTACTTAACCACCCAGGTCTCCCCTGAATCCCAATTCCCTAAACTGGTAATGTTAGCCCTCATTTCACTCAAATCAACCTTGTCAATATTATTTCCAAATTTTCACTTTGTTAAATTCTCTGTTTCAGCCACACTAGCTTACTTGCTTTTCTGCCTTTTTTTTTTTCATCTATACATAAAAAGCCAAGTAGCCTCTCAAGATTTCCAGGCAACCGCAGTCTCACCTTTCACTATCCTCCTAGAATGTATTACCTGTACCATCCGAATAGTAACTGACTCACACTTGTAGTACTTACTGCATTTTCAACGGAATTGTTAATTTTCATATATTTATGCAAAATTGGAGGAGATGGAAGGTGGGAAATGTGTCTATTTTTCACATTGTATTCAGAGCACCTAGAATGGGTGTTTATTTGCTGAGTGGTTGAATGATTAAAAATGAAGCACTTGATGGAATAGTTCTATAATATTTTCCCAGGAGCATTTTTGGATGGCTTCTGGCTACAAATATGGATACACAAATATCTAAATCTTACTAAGCATAAAACTTTAAAATATTATAAACCTCATTAATAAAAGAGTACCTAGAATTTTACAAGGTGAAATTAGTAGAACATTTGTAGACGGGCCAGTTTAAAATCAAAGCCATGAGCTTAGGAATAATATAAGAAGAAGTAAATGAGTCTTGAGCCTTACCTTTAACACACTTCCGTTTTCAGAGATATTGAGGCCTGGTTTCTTCAGCAAGGGGTGGCCATCCTTTAACCAAGTCAAAGTAGCTGTGGGGATGGCATCACTCTGACACAGTAGCTCCACAGCTTGGCTAATGAGGACAGAGATGTTCTGTTCTTCTCCCATAATATTCGGAGGAACTAAGTGAAAGAAGGATTTTCCCTCAGGATAAGACAGGCCAGCTCACTGCTTATCTTTAAGTTATCTACCGAATAGTTTATTATTATAATAATAAATAATTATTAATAAATAATAATAATATTAAGATGTAGGATCACAATAATTCTAACATACCCTCTTTGCATCATTTGGTTCAGAATCAAATATTAAGAAATCACTGATTAATATGTTCCCATTGAACAGAAATACCTTTCACTTTAAGAAGTTTTAGAACTGGACGTTCTCACCAAGTGCTCATTTCAGAAACTTCTTGAACGAGGTGTTACTGCTTAATATTTCCAAAGTAATAAATTACTCATGAAGCATTTTGGAAATAACAATAATTAAAAGCATATATACTTTTGATTATTTAAAAATATTTTTTGCCAAAGAAAATAAACTTTATCAACATGGAGGCAAAATAAAAAAAATAGACTTGAAAGAGACCACCTGGTCCCACCTCACGGTATGTAAAACATGAAGTAGGTGACAGACAATAACTTATTTGAAATAATGTGACTAATTTGTGGCAAAGCTAGGAGTCTTCTGATGTGCAGTTTAGAGCTCTCTTTGGTTTTCCATGATGCCTTGTCAGCTTTCTATGGAATAAAGACCATGTGGGATAACTGACACAATAAAGAACAAAACGAAAGCAGTGGCCAGCTGTACAACATACAATTACATAAAAAGAGGAAATGAGTTGAAATTTTAATGAGATTAAAATTAGAATCCCCTGGCTATCAAGCTTCTCAGATGCTGAAATGTGTTCTTGGAGAAGTCTAAGGGATCTCCCTCCCTTGGGTGTATTAAAATATAGAGTAAACAATCATTTGTCTCAGATGGTTTAGGTACAGTCCTGCCAAGAATGAAAGGGTGGGCTCCATAACTTCTCAAGGACTCTTTCAGGACTGTATTTATAATAATTCAAAAAACACAAACTAACGATGAAATCAGGCCCGTTATAAAAGGGCCACTCTGAAAAAACACAGAGAGGAATTTCCTTGGCCATTTCTCACTAAATCCCATAACTAGTCAGGATTATAGGCAAAGTACCATATTCGTAGTGTTTTCTTCTCTTGATAAGAAAGTTAAGCTGCACTGAAATGAATCCTAAGGGACTTTCCAAATGCCTTGATAGAAACAAGATTTTTGTGGTAACGATCGTTATTATAGTTCCTGAGCCATTGTTTCAGGCTGGATCCTGCAGCATGTGGGAAAATGACAATGAATGCAATAGGTTTTGATGAGTAACACTGCCATTCTGTAACCAGGAGGTTTCTCTATGGAGGGAAAGGCATATACACTAAAGGCCGCTTTCTTGTACTGTTTCTGGATGCAGCCCCTGTGCTGAATCCACAGGAACTGATGCCATGATACAGAGAAATGCCATGCACTGTTGCTGCAATAGACTAATGGAGCATTTGGGCAGAGATTCCTAATGTCCCTTGGGCTCTGTTTAACAGCACACACAGACTTCTGGCTCTCGATAAGCTTAGAGTAATCTATGGGGGAACAGAAAACAGTGGGATTGTTTTCAATATGTGACACATCAGATAAAATATATATAACTAGTCTGTCTGAGATTAAAACTGCTACAATAGGGGGCCAGTAACTGGGTGGCTCAGTGGGTTAAAGCCTCTGCCATTGGCTCAGGTCATGATCCCAGGATCCTGGGATCAAGCCCCACATCAGGCTCTCTGCTCAGCAGGGAGCCTGCTTCCTCCTCTCTCTTTGCCTCCTTGTGATCTCTGTCAAATAAATAAATAAAATAATTTTAAAAACTGCTAAAATATTAGCAAAATCAGCACCATTAGTACTGTTTTCTAAGATATTATGAAAACAGATATATTCACCAATCTTAGCACAGAAAGCCTTAAATAAAATAGCCTAACATTTAACAGCTTGCACATAATTTCAATTAAAGTCTGGTCTCAGTGGACAAAAAGTACCATAACTGCATAAAAATATCTTTATTTACAAAAGAGCATGAATTCATGACTACTTGTAGAAGTAAAAGTCAGAAATAAGTCAAGAAAGCAGAATGTTAATTTATTTCCAAACATTTTTCCTCCAATTATTTTTCTTTATGGCTAAATGAGTTGAATCAAGTTAAAAAAGAAACCAGACTTTTTTTCAAATTGTGAGGCAAAAATGCAAACACAATAGAGTATTTGTTTCTAAAGGAACATAAATTAAAGCAAATCTAATTATAGCTGAGGGTATATATTACTGAAATGCATCTATGTTTTCTGTCCTTTCATTTCCAACTTTTTGTTTAGTCTGAGAAGAGAAAAGCCTCTACCCTTTAGATCTCAGCTTCCTTAGATGTTATCCCTACTGAGCTTTGTGGTTATATTGCTTAGGAAGGGGGGGGGGTATCATGTCTGATTCTCATTCTATGCCTTATACTTGTTAAATTCAATTATCAACATCAGCGCTGCCACAGGGTTACACTCCAGTTCCTGGAGCACAGGAGGTCTCTAAGACAGTTCTCTGAGCTTAGATTCAAAGTAAAGGTACAGGAAACTTGATCATTTAAAAACCTAACTCTCTTGTTTTAGCACCTCAAAATATGGTAAAACATACCCTGAATTTATACCAGGGGGAAATATTTTAATGAACTACTCTTGCAGTTGCAGAGAAAGCTGTTTTATCCACTGTCTACTCTTCTTATCCCCCCCATACTCTACAATGTCCATCTGAAGGGAATTGGCCACTGGGGATAAACACTCATTAGGCTCCAATGAGACTCCAGATTGTCAAGGTTACTACTACAAATGTAGGAATATAATATATGAAAATAACACTAAAAGGGGAGCAGAGATTGGAAACTAATTTTGGATTAAGAGTCAGAAATTCACAGTTCTTTAATTGCTTGCTGGGCATCTATATTTCAAATGATAAGCATAGGTAAATGTTGGCTAACCATATGACTGTTATAACAGGAAAGATCCCAGTTTTCAGACCAAAAGGGTGGTATAGAAATGCCTTGGCAGGGCGCCTGGGTGGCTCGGTGGGTTAAGCCTCTGCTTTCAGCTCAGGTCGTGATCTCAGGGTCCTGGGATCAAGACCCCGAATCAGGCTGTCTGCTTGGCAGGGAGCCTGCCTCCCCCTCCCCTTCTTCCTGCCTCTCTGCCTACTTGTGATTTCTCTCTCTCTCTCTCTCTGTGTCAAATAAATAAATAAAATCTTTAGAAATGCCTTGGCAAATGATAAAAAATAGTGATGCGCGTTTTTAGGACTCCTGGAAAAGATATCAACGCTCTTTTGTCTCTCTGGTATACTTTTGACACTAACCCATGTAGAAACAGATGGAGCCAATTCCAGATTTTCAGTTCTGACTAAAACCCAGCAAATACCCATATCATCCCTCTGCTTGCTAATTACTGAAGGAGCTTTTGTATCGCAGACTTAGATCGACTGATGAATCATTCTCTAAAGATATTTCGCATTGTCAGCATTCCAATTCTCCAGAAGACATAAAAATGACCCAATTAGATTTAAGGGAAGGAGCAGACTACCTGGGGTTGGGCATTTTAGTCCCATCTGTTATCTCTGACACAGAGCACTAGCAAAGCTGGAGGCTGGATGAGGACCCATGTCAACTGCAGAAGCAATAGAAAAGAGGGAACATAGAGAGCCCTTTAGTTGTTTACTAATGTCAACTGGGACTTTCAAGATCCATTAGACATGTAAGTCAGTCATGCTGTAACAAGGACTTTTTTTTAATTAAAAAACTATACTTTTGGGACGCCTGGGTGGCTCAGTTGGTTAAGCGGCTGCCTTTGGCTCAGGTCATGATCCCAGCGTCCTGGGATCGAGTCCCACATCGGGCTCCTTGCTCGGCAGGGAGCCTGCTTCTGCCTCTGCCTGCCTCTCTGTCTGCCTGTGCTCGCTCTCTCTCTCTTTCTCTCTCTAACTAATAAATAAATAAAATCTTTAAAAAAAAAACTATACTTTTAAGTTACTTGTGATTGTTACATTTACCTTTGGCAAACTTAGAAAGAGGAGTCAACCCACATGGTCTGGAGGTAAAAAAAAAAAAAAAAAATATATATATATATATATATATATAGAGAGAGAGAGAGAGAGAGAGAGAGAGAGAATATGAGTGAACTACTTGGAAGTGAGGTGGGACTAGGATTGTACATGTGAAACTAATATAACACTGTATGTTAATTATGCTGGAATTGACATAGAAAAAGCCCAGATACTCTTGGTGGGGCCACAAAGAAACAATCCCATTATTCCATGACCAAGGAATATAATGCAAAGAAGATACTGAAAAAAAAAGCCTAAAACAGCTCTAAATGCAAACATAAACTAAAATGTGGAATGAAAAACACATCCTATGAATGGAGGCCAACTAGAACTGAACTCTGTTCGGGAGGACTTCTGCTGTGAATTAGACATTTCCTTTTGTACCTTATAGCTGCATCAAAGGTAGGAAAACACTCGAATTTTCTCTAAACCTATGCTTAACTTTTGCTTCTCAAACAGCCTTTAATTCGTAGACACAGTACTGACTGCAAAATATACTGATTATAAATATAAAAGTAAGAAAATCAAGGCTTTGAGTAGAATAGATCAAGAGAGCTACTTGAACAAATTCTCCCTTTAGAGAAAAGATTCTATCTTCCAAATTGTTAAGCTGCTCTCCATAGCCATGTTCTTCAGAATGTTCTATGAAACCAACACCTAGCATTTTAACTTCTCAGAACGTTAAGAAGGGAAAATCAGACAAAGTCAAATACAAAGCAGAAAGGTAGAATTTGGTTTGAATTGATACTGTAAAACCATTTCTATCGTTCATGGTTCTTTATTGTCAACACCTTCTTTAACTTCTCCAATGATTTTAGGAAGTAAACATATCTATATCTGAACAGAAATAATTATTAAAATGTTTCACCATATACTCTGAGGTCAATGTCCCTTTGTTTCTCCCCAGCAGCATTCACAGCAACGCAGGTGTATCTCCCAGTATCACTGATTTGAGCGCTGGTCAGGGCTAGGATGCGGCCTCCAGACAGAACCTTCCGATGACAGGAAAGGTAAATAGCCAACATGGCCCTCTGAGAAATGGATGCATAAACAGCCTTTTTTTTCCCTCCTATTTTCTGAGGTTAATCAATTGACATTTGCCTCCAGAAAGATTTCTACTTGGACATTTTATTTTTCCACTTGGATATTTTAAAGTGGGCAAGCATCATATAATCTACTTCTTAACCTCTCTTTGAAAGCTAGAACCAAACTTGGTAATAATCACTGAAAACAAATCCCTGTATATGAAATCAAGTGAAGGTCCAATCTTGTCCATCCTTACTGCAGAGAGAGAAAAAGCCACAAGGGGAGAAAGACGAGAAGTGGGAATAAGAGCAGCTAATCTTCCTTCTAATTTTCTTGGGGAGGATAAATAAGAAGTTATAATTAATAGCGAAGTAGCAGCCAAGTAAATTAACTAGTCACATCAATGGCTCTTTAATCCCGTTGGTCTAGTTGTACTTCTAAAATATTGACATTAACCCTGGATCTTCTGTGGTCCCAAATTCTGCAAGCAGTGGATTTTTAAGAAAAACTTAAGGAGCATGGTGGGAAAACTAAGTTCTCTATTAGGCAAAATAAAATTTAGGTACACTTTAAATGAGATAGGTGTGCTTCTATAATTTTAATTTTGAGTCAATATGAAGCACTTAAACTGCTTTCTCAGATTCAAATTTCATTTCTACAGTGTTGTCTTTCTAATTTTTCTTACTTTATTACTTTATGTTTTTGTAAAATTAAATATACCCTACATGGTTCTCTAATTCATGAATGTTTCCAAACATTTTAGTACAAATTTTAGGAAGAAATTCCTGTTTTTGTTGTTGCTTTGTGCAAGGTATCTTTTGTGCTGGTGGCAGGGAATAGGGATGGGGAGGTAGGTAGAAAGTAAAACAAACAGTCAAAATACAGTACCTACATATGAAATAAAAGAATTCTTAGATGTACTGAGCGTTTAAAGAATTGTTTAGAAATCCCAGTTCTGTGGCTATGATAATTATGGAAGTAAATGTGTATGTTTTTGGATAACCTTTGTCAATTCTTATTCTCTAAATGTTGTTAATAGCTTTCCCTGTTTGTACTTATTTAATAACTAGGTGGTAGATCGCCCTTAAGACATGACAGAGAGTACCTGTAACCCATTAGCAAAACTAGAGACAGGGCTCCCATCTTTCAGCCAGGTCAGACTTGGGGCAGGTGTTCCTCTGGCTTCACATTCTAACCTCACCAGGTTATTAACCACCACTGCCACCATGTTATTGCTGCCAGAAATTGATGGGGGCACTGAAAAGAAATAAAAAGGAAATAAAAGTAAGATATATTAATATCACAGGATATTTCATCTCAAAATAATGAAAAGATTATATAATGTCTACAGCTGTGTTTCCACGTGTGAGTTTTTCATGGTTTGCTTTGGTCTGGGTGAGTTCTTTCACATCATTTATTTGAGCTTCTAATCACAGCTATTCAATTGTCAACATCTCCATTTTACAGATGAGGAGAAAGATGTTTTGCTACTTTGTTTAGGAAGTCCAGTTTTTAATGCCAGAGTGTGTTTTGTTTTTTTTTTAACTTTTTTTTTTAATTTTTTATTTTTTTTACTTTATTTAAGCTTTATTTAAACATATAATGTAACCCCACCACCCTCTCCCAACCCCCCTCTCCCTCACCCCTCTCAGTTTGTTTTAGGACATTAAGAGTCTCTTTTGGTTTGTCTCCCTCCCGATCCCATCTTGTTTCATTTATTCTTTTCTTACCCCCTTAACCCCCAGCCCCGTTGCATCTCTACTTCCTCATATCAGGGAGATCATATGATAGTTGTCTTTCTCCGATTGACTTATTTCACTAAGCATAATACCCTCTAGTTCCATCCATGTCATCGCAAATGGCAAGATTTCATTTCTTTTGATGGCTGCATAGTATTCCATTGTATATATATACCACATCTTCTTTGTGTGTTTTTATCTCTTGATTTTCAGATATGTGTGTGTGCGCATGTGTGTGTGTATCTTCTACTGTATCCAAGACCACCATGTTGTCTTGAAAGCATTATTAGAGGTAATAACTTAAAATCTTTCTTTGATCAAAACCTATGATTTTGATAGATAATATTTACAAAAAGGGTTATTGTCATTAGCTGATAAGATTGTCGATGACCTCATCTAAAATGAGCTGAAGTTCAATTAAACAGCATGTGAAACTAGAGCATTTTAATAGGAGTCAGGAAATAAAAACAATAATCTGTTATAGAACACTGCACCTTGAAATAAAGATGACAAAACACACTATGTTAAATATTCACACCGAAATTTTATAGAAGCACTTAATCATTTTGAATGCATTTTTACCCCAGGATACATCTAGAAGTGCCACTAACCATGAACCTGCAGACTATAAAATAACTCTGTTGCTCCGGCTGAGTTGATGGCCACACATTTATATATGCCAGCGTCTGAGATCTGGGCACTCTCGATATCAATGATCTGTCCTCTGTTTAAGAAAGTCACACCGCTGGAGCCTGAGAGTGGACGATTATCTTTGTACCATGTAATAGCTGCAAGGGGAAGAAGAAAGAAGTCCGTCTACTTACCTCTTTTTTTTTTAACTTTATTTATTTAATAGAGAGAGAGAGATCACAAGTAGGAAGAGAGGAGGGTAGAGAGAGAGGAGGAAGCAGGCTCCCTACCGAGCAGAGAGCCTGACGCAGGGCTCCATCCCAGGACCCTGAGACCATGACCCAAGCCGAAGGCAGAGGTCCAACCCACTGAGCCACCCAGGCACCCCTACATCTTTTCTTTTAAAGCTTGATACCATCAAATTGTAATTTAAAAAATTGCCTTAGTCAAGCAGAGAGTAACAATTACCATATGGTTTCACTGCCTTGTGGAACAAAAGGAATAGCATGGAGGACATGAGGAGAAGGAAGGGAAAAAGGAAGAGAGGGTAATCAGAAAGGGAGATGAACCATGAGAGACTATGGACTCTGGAAAACAGACTGTGGGTTTCAGAAGGGAGGGGGCTGGGAGGATGGGAGAGCCCAGTGATGGGCATTAAGGAGGTCATGTACTGCACGGAGCACTGGGTGTTATGCACAAACAATGAAGCACGGAACACTACATCAAAAACTAATGATGTACTTTATGTTGACTAATATAGCATAATAAAACAATTAAATTTAAAAAGAGGAAATATTAAGGAAGAAATACAAATAAGTTTAGGTTTATATAAAAATTATAAGCTTTCATACCACTAAAGTTTATTCTAGCTTAGCTTAGTAATAATATTAGAGTGCTTCTCTTACTATTATCTTATTAATAACCGCAATAATAAACATTTAAAATTTGTGTATACACACACACACAAAAAGAATTGCTTTATTCTTATGCTTATCTTTCAAGTATAGTCAGTTTAAATATTTCTTTAGGATTAGTTTTGAGGAGGAGGTAAGCCTAAGGGAAGCATGAATAGCCAAGCCAATATAAGAGCCCTGAAAATGAAATTATAAAGCAAATATTCTTTAAATGATTTCTAAAATGTCAATATTATTTGATAGGAAACTTTTAACCAATTCTATTTCTTTTTGTTGTATATATTCCTCTCATCTATAAAAATTTTGTCTATATAAAAATTTGATCAAAACCAAAGACTATACACACTACTAGCCTAAAAAAATTATATTTTTATTGAGTCATATTAATTACTTATCAGTGATGAGAATCAACGAAAAGAATACTATTATCATTAAATGACTGATTTACAAAGATAATCAATATGGACTAGAGAAAAAAATGTTTTTCAACATAAATGTATAAAAAACTACCATTGTGGGCTTTATGGCCACAGTAAGGACAATAAAACAATTGGTTATTCACATGTATCTATTTTGTTTAAATGGGTAAATTATTTCATGCAGTCAAAAGCAATGAAAATTCAAAAATTTCACCCACCTAATTATATCCTTCATTATATTCGTCATTGCTTTACCCTGGGAATGTATTTTATAATTTTTCCTTTATTAGTAATTACTATATTGTGTTCATAAAAAGATTTAGTTCTTCCCAGAAATCTTAAAATGTCAATAAGTTAGGGAGTCCACAAGTAAACCTACCAGGTAATGGATTTCCAGCTGCCTTACACTCCAGCTGAATGGGGTTGTTCAGCACCACGGTCTCATTCAGCATCTTCCCTGCATCCTCCAGACTAGGTGGTTCTACAAGAAGCCCAAACATAATTAATTCACATAAGTAGGATATCTAAATGGAAACTATCTGCTCAGTGGAAATTATTATTCCTTTCTGTCTTTCACATATATATACTGGCATACTTGGAGCAAAAGTATTCTATTAAGTAGAACTGAAGAACAGGATAAAAAAAAAAGATCTGGGGGCACCTGGGTGGCTCAGTCTGTTGGGCATCTGCCTTTGGCTCAGGTCATGATCTGGGATTGAGTCCTGCAGTGGGCTTCCTGCTCAGTGGGGAGTCTGCCTCTCTCTCTCTCTCTCTCTTTCTCTCTCCCCTTTTGCCCCTCTCCACTGCTCATTCTCTCTCACACACACAAATAAATAAATAAAATCTCTTAAAAAATAGAATAAATACATATAAATTTATCTTTAAAAAGATCTTAGTAAGTTTTCAGGATCATTCTTCTTTTGTCCCCAGTAGGAAAATCCTCAGAATTATAGATTAGCAGGGCAGTAAAGAAAGGTAAAAGACTATTTTTTAATTCCAATTAATCTGATTGGTTTGATGATGAATTGCCTTTAACAAGAAGTAAACTATTGCATCTGAACTCTTCCAGTAAAAGGGAAATCAATATTTCTCAAACTATCTGACTTTACTTCAGGTAAACCATTTCAGAAAAATTAGAATTTTGGTTTTTGGTTTACTAGCAGTTTTTTTCTTTTGATATAAAAGTTATAATTAAATCGTTAGTAAAATAAAATAGAAAACTACATTTTTAATTTTAAATATCATGGATAATGCTACTCTATTATTTAATGTGCATATAATAAAGTAGGAATTTAGAAAGTCTGAGAGGCATATAGGAATAAAAGGAATAATAACATAGAAGAGCAATGCGCTCTGTTTCTAACACTATCTCAAGGATTATAGGAAAGATGTCAGGATGAAAAATTCACAAGTAAACTAGAGGCCTTATCTGTAAGATGCTGTAGATGTACGTTAGTATCTGAAGTTTATAGAAAAAATGTAGTTTATAGAAAGACTACATTTTAAAGATTTGCTAAATTAAACTCATTTAATACACTGGAGCCCTTTAACTCCACCTCATGTACAATCAAGCAATCCATCCAGTCATTAATCTAGTAAAAACAGAAGAGGAAAAGGAGAAAGGACAACTAAATAAGAAGAAATAAAATCAAGTACATAAATCAAGAGCTTCAATGTGAATGAGCTTAGTTTTTTATTCAATAGACAAAGAGTTAACACATTTGTGGGTTAACACTTTTTTATTTTTATTTTAAAAATAAATAATTTTATAAATATTTATATTAATATTTATATAATATTTAATTTTAATTATATATTTAATATTAAATATTATTGTTTATATTTATATTTTATATTTATATTTTATATATAAATCATATATTTATATTTAATATTAATATTAAACATTTAATATTAAAATTCATATAAATATAAATAATAAAATAAATAATTTTATAAATTATTTACTTATAAAAACATTTTAAAAATAAAAAAACCCTTATTTTTTATTTTTAAAGATCTATTTATTTGAGAGATACAGAGAGAGTGGGGGAGAGGGTCAGAGGGAGAGAGAGAGAGAGAATCCAAAGAAAACTCTCTGCTAAGCAAAACCCCGATGTGGGGCTCTATTCCTTGACACTGAGACCATGATCTGAACTGAAATCAAGAGTCAGATGCTTAACTGACTAAGCCACCCAGGTGCCCCAACACTATTTTTTTCAAGATTTTATTTATTTATTTTGAGATAGAGAGAGAGTGAGAACGAGAGCATGAGCCAGGAAACAGAGGGAGAGGGAGAAGCAGGCTCCCTACTGAGCAGGGAGCCTAAGGTGGGGCTCCATTCTAGGACCCTGGTATCATGACCTGAGCTGAAGGCAGACGCTTTACCGACTGAGCCACCCAAGTGTCCCCAACACTATTTTCTTTAATAAAAAATTTCAAGTGGATAAAGAGCATAAATATAAAACTCACAAAAATACTGGCAATAAAGAGCTGAGCAAACACATGCCAGAACAGCAGAGCGACATCAATTTCTGACAAACTGGTATACCAAGCAGAAAACATTAAACATGACAAAGCAACATGCTGTCTATTGCTTAAAAGGTCACAATTCATGAAGAATATGTTATAATGGCAATGCTTTATGCATTGGACAACAAAGCAAAAGTTGCTAAAGAGCAGGAACATTTTGAAAAATCTAAAAGTAGTATTTTTTTAGTGCACCTTTCTCAGGAATTGATTATAGTGAAATAAAAATTAAGTTTAAAGAATTTGAAAAATGAAATTACCCATCCAGACTGTGTGTGTATATTTGTGTCTATGTACACTTATAGTTGACAAGGAATACATGTTTTTTTCAAATGCCAATAGAATATTTTCATAACTGACTATATATCAGGCTGCAAAATCTCAAGGAATCATTTATAACCACAATTTAATAAGACTATAATAAAATGAGTAGAAATCAAAAACAAACAAAAAGTTCTTTACAAGAGGCAGACCTCATTAAGGAGGAAATCAAGTCAAAAGTATAAAGAAAAAAACAAAATATTTTGAGACTGATTAAAATGAAAACATACAGTATGTCAGCTAGCTATAGAGTATAGTACTCAAAGGAAATCCTAGAGCCCTAATTAACATATTAAAAGCTAAGAAACAATGGGAATAAGTGGTCAACGCATTCAACTCAGAATCCAGAAAAAGACCAATAAAATAAACCAAAAGAAGTCAGGGATAAAGAAATAATGAAAATAAAAGCAGAAGACAATAACAAAGAATACAAACAAGCAAACCAACAACAAAAGGCAATGAAACTCAAAGCTGGTTTTCAACAAGTGTAAAATAAAATCTGTCCTCAGGGTAAATGTCTTTGTGGGTCAGATCTCTGTATGTATTTCTGGAGGTCGTTCCTGAAGACAAAGCCTAGAACCCAATTGTCCTTCATATCTGTTTCCATTTAATTTGGTGTGTTAACCCTTCCTGCTTGAAATGCCTAGAATGTTTCTGTTTTCTGCACTGAATTCAGATGAATGATATGGTACTTAAACACAAAAGATCTTTAAATATGGCTATATGACTTTTCCAACTGAAAAGGAAAAATAATTAGTCCATGGCACATTCCTTCTAAACAGTTATTTAAATACTCACTTGAAGCCTTCTGGACTAAAGTGATCACTGAAGGCTTTGACAGACTATGTAACTGCTCTAATATAACATCATGGTAAGTTTAAGAAATGCAAGAGCTATGGAGTGCATTGGCTATTTTTCCTCCCCTAGAGAACTTAAAGAAAAAAAAGATTAGACGTCGGCAAGAATGGCAGAGTAGGAATCCCCAAAATCCACTGCTCTGTAAAAGAAACAAGAACACTGGAAAATTTGTGAAAATCAACTCTTTCAGAACTCTGGAAATGAACCAAAGACTTGCAACAATCCAAGAAGTGTTTATTCAAGAAAAACAGCTAAATCTCATTAACAGCAGTGAGTTTTATGGCATTTTATCTCCCTCTATTCCCACCACTCTCTCCACAGATCAGCAGTAAACTTGAAAACAGCCTAGCAAGCACAGTGGAAAAAGCAGCCTAGCAGATACTGAAAAAAGCAGAATGGGTTTGGAGATACCTAAGAGCATCATTCCTAGAAAACTGTCATGTTTGACCTATCTGGCCCTTGTCTCAAAATCCACACTCAAAAGACTTCTCTTTATTTAATCAGATTCAGAGTTTGCTTAGTGCAAACAGCCTTTTCTCCAGGGGAATGTTAAAATCTGTAAAAACAGACTTCACAGAAATTGTTCAGAAAACTCATGATATTAGTTTCCTCTTGCTTTCACAACAAATTGCCTCAAACTTGACTGTTTAAACAATACAAATTTATTATCTTACAGTTCTATGGGTAAGAAGTCCAACACAGTCTCACTGGGTTAAAATAAATGTCTCAGAAGGGCTCAGTTCCTTTCTGTAGGCTGCAGGGGAAAATCTATTTCCTTGCCTTTTCCAGCTTACATAGGTCGATTATAATCCTTAGCTGTGGCCTCCCTTCCTCTGTCTTCAAAACCAGCAATGGCAAAGTGTGGAGGACTTATAAGATCGTTTCACATCCTATCACTCTGAAGTCCCTGACTCCTTCTTCCACTTTTAATGTCCTTCTGATTACACTGGGTCTACCTGGATAATCCTGGGTAACCTCCCTATTTTGAGGTCAGTTAATTAGCAATCTTAATTTCATCTGTATTCTTAATTCCTCTTTGACATATAATCTAACATATTCACAGTTCTAGGAGTAGGATGTGGACATTTTGGAGACTAACAGTATTCTACCTACTCATTAAATAAATAAACAGAAGACAAAAACAAAAAAACCCTAGCAACAGCAGTTATAACTACCACAACAACTATGGAAAGAAAAGAATATGGTTTTCAGAATGGCCATATTATATTATTATTTTTTTATTTTTTAATTCTAGTATAGTTAAAGTATAGTGTTATATTAGTTCCAGGTATACAATATAGTGATTCAATAATTATATACATCAACAGTGGTGATCATGTTAAGTTCTTAATCTCCTTCACCTATTTCATCCATTGCTCTGACCACTTCCCTTCTGGTGGTAACCATCAGTTTGTTCTCCATAGCTAAGGGTCAGTTTTTTGGCTTATCTGTTTTTCTTTGTTCTTTTATTAAAAAAAATTTTTTTTTAAGATTTTATTATTTATTTGACAGAGACACAGTGAGAAAGGGAACACAAGTGGGCAGGGTTGGGGGGAGAGGGAGAAGCAGGCTTCCCGCTGAGCAGGAAGCCTGATGTGGGGTTTGATCCCAGACCCTGGGATCATGACCTGAGCTGAAGGTAGATGTTTAATGACTAGCCACCCAGGCATGCCTGTCTTTGTTCTTTTGTTTTGTTTCTTAAATTCTACATATAAATGAAAGCCTATCATATTTGTCTTTCTCTGACTGACTTATTTCATTTAGCATTATACTCTCTAGACGCAGGCATGTTGTTGCAAGTGGCAAGATTTCATTCTTTTTCATGGCTAAGTAATATTCCACTATAGCTGTCTCCCTACCATCCATCTCTCTATCTTACAATATCACATCTTCCTTATCTATTAATCTGTTGATGAACACTTGGGTTGCTTCCATAATTTGGCTACTGTAAGTAATGCTGCAATAAATACAGGGGTGTGTATATCTTTTTGAATTAGTGTTTTTGTATTTTTTTTTAAAGATTTATTTATTTATTTGACAGAGAAAGATACAGCAAGAGAGAGAACACAAGCAGGAGGAATGGGAGAAGGAGAAGCAGGCTCCCCACTGAGCAGGAAGCCTGGTGTGGGGCTTGATCCCAAGAGCCTGGGATCAAGAGCCAAGATGCTTAATGACCGAGCTACTCAAGCCTCCCTGTGTTTTTGTATTATTTGGGTAAATACCCAACAATGGAATTACTGGATCATAGGTAATTCTATTTTTATTTTTTTGAGGAACCTCTGTACTGTTTTCCACAGTGGTTGCACCAGTTTGCATTCCCACCAACAGTGCACAAGTGTTCCTTTCCCCCAATATCTTTGTCAATACTTGTTGTTTCTTGTGTTTTTCATTTTAACTATTCTGACAGGTGTGAGGTGATATCTCACTGAAGTTTTGATTTGCATTCCTCTGATGATTCTTGATGTTGAGCATCATTACATGCCATAT
The DNA here is from genome assembly GCA_003697995.1 of Taxidea taxus jeffersonii. Classification (NCBI taxonomy): domain Eukaryota; kingdom Metazoa; phylum Chordata; class Mammalia; order Carnivora; family Mustelidae; genus Taxidea; species Taxidea taxus. Next base: position 173,873 of record ML102643.1, read on the forward strand.
TATATTATTTAAAAACGTCTACTTTTTAACAAAGGTTAGGAGACATGCAAAGAAATAAGAAATCATGGCCCATGCACAGGAAAAGAAGCAGTCAAGAGAAAATGTCCACAAAGAAGCCCAGATATTGAACTTATTATACAGCGACTTTAAATCAGCTATTTTAAGGGATGCCTAGGTGTCTCACTCAGTTAAGTGTCCAACTCTTGATTTCATCTCAGTTCATGATCTCAGGGTCATGAGATTGAGCCCCGTGTCAGGCTCTGTCCTGGGTATGGAGCCTGCTTGAGATATTCTCTGTCTCTTCCCCTCTGCCTCTAATAAATAAATAAATAAATAAAATTTAAAAAATTAATCAACTATTTTATTACATTCCAAGAGTTAAAAGAAACCATGTCTAAAGATCTAAAGGAAAGTAGGAGAATGATGTTTCACTAAATAGCAAGTATTGATCAAGAACTGGAAATTGTAGAGAGAAACAAATAGAAAGTCTAAAATTTAAAAGTGAAATATTTGAGTTGGAAGAAGAAAGAATCAGTAATTGGAAGGTTAATTGAAATGATCCAAGTTTAGGAGCAGAAAGAAAAAAGAACAAAGAAAAATTAATAGAACAAAGACTCTGAGGCTTGTGGGACACCATCAAGCATTATGCATAAGGAAAGTTCCAAAGGAGAGAAGACAAAGAAACTTGTAGAGAGAATACTTGAAGATATATGGTTGAAAACTTCCCAAATATTAATGAAAACATTAATGCACACATATAAGAAGTTTAGCAAACTCTAACTTGGGGAAACTCAAAGAAACCCACATCTATATGTATTATGAAAAAGAGAAAATCTTAAAAGTAGTAAGGTAGAGAAGTGACTTAGCATGTACAGGAATCCTCAATTAGTTTAACAGCTGATTATTCATTAAAAAAATTGATGCCACAAGGCATTGGGAGACTTTTTAAGATTGCTGAAAAGAAAAAGACTATCAGCAAAGAATTCTATCTCTACCAAAACTATCCGTTTGAAGGAGAAATTAAAACATTCATGGGAAAAAAAAAACAAACCAGAAAATTCACTGCTAGTCCCCAGCCTTACAAGAAATACTAAAGGTCCTTCAGGTTGCAAAGAAACAGTAACTTTAATACACATGAAGAAATAAAGAGCACTAGTAGAAGTAACTAATAGTAAAGACAGTAAAACTATATTTCAAGCATAACTTTTGTCTCCTCTCTGATTTAAAAGACAACAGCATAAATCAGTAATTGCAAGTCCATACTGATGGAATCATGATGAATAAAGGTGCAATTTATATGGTAATAATAAGACAAAGGAGGGAAAATGGAAGAGAGTGTAAAGGAACAAAGCTCTTTATACTATTGAAATTAAATTATTAATCCATAGTATATTATTAATTAAGATGCTAACTGTTATCCTCAAGGCAACCACAAAAAATAAATTAAAAAATATAGTAAAAGAAACAAGATAAACAAAATGGTATACAAGAAAATAGCTATTTAATATAAAAAAGCAGTAATGGAGAAACATAAAGTCAATGACATAATACATATAAAAAAATAATATGGTATATCATAAACACTATCATGTCAGTAATTACATAAGTGTAAATGGATTAAACACTTCTCAAATGCACAGACTAGAAGAAGAGATTTAAAAAATAAAAAATAAAAACATGACCCAATTAAATGTTGTCTATAAAAGGCACACTTCAGGGCGCCTGGGTGGCTCAGTGGGTTGAGCCTCTGCTTTCTGCTCGGGTTGTGATCTCAGGTTCCTGGGATGGACTCCTGCGACAAGCTCTCTGCTCTGCAGGGAGCCTGCTTCCTCCTCTCTCTCTCTCTGCCTACTTGTGATTTCTCTCTGTCAAATAAATAAATAAAATCTTAAAAAAAAAAGATGTAAAAGACACACTTCAGAATCAAAGACACAAGTAGGTTGAAAGTGAAAGGTTATAAGAATATATACCATACAGGGGCGCCTGGGTGGCTCAGTGGGTTAAAGCCTCTGCCTTCGGCTCGGGTCATGATCCCAGGGTCCTGGGATCGAGCCCCGCATCGGGCTCTCTGCTCAGTGGAGAGCCTGCTCCCCCCTCTCTCTCTGCCTGCCTCTCTGGCTGCTTGTAATCTCTCTCTGTCTGTGAAATAAGTAAAAAATCTTAAAAAAAAAAATTAAAAAAAAAAAAAGAATATATACCATACAAATAACAACCAAACAAAAATCACAGAGGCTAAATTGATATGGAACAAAATAGACTTTAAAACAAAAATTACTAGCAACAAAGTAGGACAATTTTAAATGATACTGTGAACACATAAAAAGATGTAACAACTATAATCATGCATTTACATAACAGCAGAGTCTCAAGATACATGGAATAAAAACTGACAGAATCAAAAGGAGAAATATTCCAGCTTCAATGGGTAGAACAACTAAATCAACAGTATAAACCACATGTACACATAGAACACTCTCTCCAACAACAGCAGAATACACATTCTTCTCAAATGCACATGTAACATTCTCAAGGACAGACTGTAAGTTAGGCATAAAACAAGTCCCAATACATTTAAAGGGATTAAAACCACACAGAGTGTGTTCTCTAGCCACAATGGGATAAAATTATGACTCAGTGACAAGAGAGGATTTGGGGAATTCATGAATATGTGGAAATTAAGTAACACACTCTTAAGTAACTAAGTGGTCAAAGAAATCATATGAGATATTAGATAGTACTCTAAGATAATACTTAGATAATACTCTAAGATAAATTTAAATAAAAAAACAACATACCAAAACTTATGGGATACACATAAAACAATGATTAGAATAAAATGTGTAGCTATAAACAACTATATTAAAAACAAATCTCAGGGACGCCTGGGTGGCTCAGTTGGTTAAGCGGCTGCCTTCGGCTCAGGTCATGATCCCAGCGTCCTGGAATCGAGTCCCACATCGGGCTCCTTGCTCGGCAGGGAGCCTGCTTCTCCCTCTGCCTCTGCCTGCCTCTCTGTCTGCCTGTGTTCGCTCTCTCTCTCTCTCTCTCTCTAACTAATAAATAAATAAAATCTTAAAAAAAAACAAAAAACAAATCTCAAATCAATAACCTAACATTCTACCTCAAGAAGCCAGAAAAAAGATGAGTAAAGTAAATCCAAGACAATTAGAAGGAAGGAAATAATAAACATTAGAGCATAAATAAATTAAATGGACAAAAGAAAAATGAAAGAGAAAATCAATAAGACCAAAACCTGATATTTTGAAAAGATCAACAATATGGACAAAATTTTAGATAAACCAGCCAAGACAAATGAGAGATGACTAAATTATTGCAATTAGAAATGAAAGAAGGGTCATGGAATAAAAAGTGGTCATTATTATGGTCATTACTGGTCATTACTATTACTAAGGTCATTACTATGGACCTTATAGAATTAAAAAGATCTATGAGGGAATATTATTAAAAAAGTGTGTGCTAATAAATTAGATAATCTAGATGAAATAGATGATTTCTAGAAAGTCACAAATTACTGAAACTGACTCAGGAAAGAATAGAAAATTTGAACAGATGAATAAAAATTTAAAAATTACATCAGTAATAAAAAACATCCCACAAAGAAAATCCCAGGCTCAAGTGGCTTTGCTGGGAATTCTACAAAACACTTAAGAAAAATTAATGTGAATTCTTCACAAACCTCTCAAAATAGAGCAGAGAGGGAACACTTCTCAAACCATTCTAAGAGGCTAGTTTTACCATGATAATAAAAACAGACAGAGTAAATATAAGCCCCTATAGTCCAATATCCCTTATGAAGACAGACACAAAAATAATCAAGAAAATACTAATAAGATGAATCCAGCAACACAGAAAACAAATTAAGCACCATGACCAAGAGGGTCTAATCCTAGGAAGGCAGGGTTGGTTTAACATATGAAAATCCATTAGTGTAATCAAGACAGTGTAGTACTCAAAAATTAACTTGAAATTGATGAAAGCCTTAATTAAATATAAGACCTGAAACCACAAAACTCCTAAAATAAAACATAGGGGGAAAGCTAGTTAACATTAGTTTTAGCACTGATTTCTGGGATATGACACCAAAGGCACAAACAAGAAAAGCAAAATAAATAGGTAGGACCATAGCAAACTAAAAACTGTACAGCAAAGAAAACAATTGACAAAATGAAAATGAAAATGTACTAAATGGAAGGAAAGTTTGAAAACCATATATCTGAAATACATAAAAACTTACAAACTCAATAGTAAAAAAAAAATAGACTAAATAATGGGCAAAGGACGTGAATAGGCATTTTTCCAAAAAAGACTAAGAAGTTACCAATAGACTCATGAGAAGGTACTCAACATCACTTATCATCAGAGAAATGCAAATCAAACCCACAATAAGATATCATGTGTTAGAATGATTATTATAAAAAACACAAGAGACAATTAGTGTTGGTGAAGAGGTAGAGAAAAAGGAACCCTTGTACACTGTTGGTGGGAATGTAAATTGCTATAGCCATTGTGGAGGCTCTTCAAAAAATGACAAATAGGGGGCGCCTGGGTGGCTCAGTGGGTTAAAACCTCTGCCTTCGGCTCAGGTCATGATCCCAGGGTCCTGGGATCGAGCCCCACATCGGGCTCTTTGCTCTGCATGGGGCCTGCTTCCTCCTCTCTCTCTGCCTGCCTCTCTGACTACTTGTGATCTCTGTCTGTCAAATAAATAAATAAAATCTTAAAAAAAAAATGACAAATAGAACTACCATATGATCCAGCAATCTCACTTCTGGGCATATAGTTGAAGGAAATGAAATAGTATCTCAGAGACGTTATCTACTGTCATGTTCACTAGAGCATTAGTCACAATAGCCAAGATATGGATTTAATCTAAGTGTTCAACAACAGACGAATGGATAAAGATGATGTCATATACATATAGAAATATACGTATATATGCATATATATATATATATTTCCTTCTAGCATTTAAAAGAATCATCTTTTATTTCGAATTTCGAAATTTCAATGAGCACCGTTTTAGACAGAAACATTAGTAAGGTAACAATTTCAATTTCGAATTTCAATGAGCACCGTTTTAGACAGAAACATTAGTAAGGTAACAAGATCTTATGGTAACAATAAAGTCTGCATACTCCAAGCAAGAGGTTGGATTCTATTCAATTTGTTGATTTTTTTCTCCATTCTCCTTCTTCCAAAAGCTGCATGAGCATTACCATCCCAAAACCACAATACCTGCTTCTGAACATATCACCACTTTACCTTTGACTTTAATTACTCACAGGTATGAGTTGACTTTTTCAAATCCTGGTTAAATTCAGTTGAATACATAACTGATCTAAAAGTGAGTTAATCCCACCCAACCACCAAGATTATGATATAATGAGTAATAAATTTATTTATACTAAGACAATACTAGAATTCTGAACTGAAGTTATCCATTAAAAAAAGAAAAAGGAAAAAAATTCCCCACAACATTCTCAAGTCTCCTTTAGGTCACAAGTGAGCTATTAAGCAAAACACAGAAACGATAGAGGAACATTTCTTAAGTGGGTGTTAGCAGATGTTAGCCAAGCAAATACTTCAGAATAATAAAATTAAATGAAGGGGTGCTCTACTAATGTGTTCACCAGACGACTAATACAGACCCAAGACGGTTCCTGGCCAACAGTAAAGGCACCAGAACTTCAGATACATTTGTGAAAATGTTGGTACTATGAGAAGGGCCAAAGCCAAATATCCATCTGGCCAAAACAGGTGTTAGCCTACCATTTACAGATGATAACTAGAAACCAGGCACCAGGCTAAGCTTATAAGCTTGTAAGCACAGGTAGTCTTTCATTCAATTGTCACAACAACCTTCCCATTATATTATCATTATCCTTCCCATTTTACAGATGAAAAAACAGATTTAAAAAGTTAATACCTAAGCCTATTGTCCTCATGTTTTACTTGGCAGTATAGGGACACAAATTCAAAGCCCATGCTTTTAACCACAACATGCCACTTCTGGGTGTTTCACCTTGGTTACTCTTTCCTAGGATATAATTAAGTGCAGATGTAATGAATGCTTGAGCCATTAAACTCCAAGTAGTCATCTGTTTGTGGAAACATCTGTCTCACTTGGCAAATATCCGAGGTTTAGATAAAATTTCATAGTTTGGTCTAGAGAATTAGAACTTTCAGAATTATGAAACTTTGATGATCAAAAAGGACCACCTACTGAGAGTCTCTGCCTTCTATAATGGACAGAACTTCCCCTAAGAAACCTAGGGGATCATAAGAATGTTCCTCTCCTCATGATCATGACTTAGTCTTCTATGTTTTCCAGGAGAAAATCCACCCTTACTTAGCCTTTTGAAAACACTTTTTTCAGTGCTTGCGAAGAATGGAAGCACCTATAATCTTTTTTATAAGAAAGGAAAGTATTAAACAATTGGAAAGTTCAATTTCTTAGGATTGAATGTACTTGGATGCCAATTATAGTAAATGCTCATTTGCTAAATGTGCTAACCCATCAATAAACACTGAGATTCTTTTCTTCAGAAAGCAACTATAAGATTGGTTAAATAAATTATTTTTTTAAAAAACTAAATTAAGTGATAGTTGCTTCTCTATAGATATTTCAACGTCCCTTTTAATATACAGCACCAGGACTGGATACAATACTTCAGAAGAATTCAGAGAGCAAGAGTATAACAGTGCTAACTCCTTTCTTATTGTTTATACTGTAAGTTTCTATGACTGGCTTTTAAGGTTACTTAGTTTTATTATGAAATTGAATGATTATATCTATAGTAATTGCAGAGAGCCACTGATATCTCTAGTATTTCAATGTGTGGTGTCTTTAGGCCACTCTGCTCCAAACCTGTTCTTATGTAGTGTTTCACATGATTAACTTGTCATTTTAACTTCTGAAATCTTTTTGAAATCTATGGTCAACTCATCCTTTAGAAATTTCTACACTTTTTGTTAACTTCTCCAATTCACACTGAAGTTATTTTTTTTTTTTTTACTTTATTTAAGCTTTATTTAAACATATGATGTAACCCCACCACCCTCACCCAACCCCTCTTCCCCCCACCCCCCTCAGTTTGTTTTATGACATTAAGAGTCTCTTTTGGTTTTTCTCCCTCCCGATCCCATCTTCTTTCATTTTTACTTTTCCTACCACCTTAACTCCCAACCCGTTGCATCTCCACTTCCTCATATCAGGGAGATCATGTGGTAGTTGTCTTTCTCCAGTTGACTTATTTCGCTAAGCATAATATGCTCTAGTTCCATCCATGTCATCGCAAATGGTAAGATTTCATTTCTTTTGATGGCTGCATAGTATTCCATCGTATATATATACCACATCTTCTTTATCCATTCATCTGTTGATGGGCATCTAGGTTCTTTCCATAACTTGGCTATTGTGGACATTGCTGCTATAAACATTCGGGTACACGTGCCCCTTTGGATCACTACGTTTGTATCTTTAGGATAGATACCCAGTAGTGCAATTGCTGGGTCATAAGGTAGCTCTATTTTCAATTTTTTGAGGAACCTCCATACTGTTTTCCAGAGTGGTTGCACCAGCTTGCATTCCCACCAACAGTGTAACAGGGTTCCCCTTTCTCCGCATCCTCGCCAGCATCTGTCATTTCGTGACTTGTTCATTTTAGCCATTCTGACTGGTGTGAGGTGGTATCTCATTGTGGTTTTGATTTGTATTTCCCTGATGCCCAGTGATATGGAGCACTTTTTCATGTGTCTGTTGGCCATCTGGATGTCTTCTTTGCAGAAATGTCTGTTCATGTCCTCTGCCCATTTCTTGATTGGATTATTTGTTCTTTGGGTGTTGAGTTTGCTAAGCTCTTTGTAGATTTTAGATACTAGCCCTTTATCTGATATGTCATTTGCAAATATCTTTTCCCACTCTGTCAGTTGTCTTTTGGTTTTGTTGACTGTTTCCTTTGCTGTGCAAAAGCTTTTGATCTTGATGAAGTCCCAATAGTTCATTTTTCCCCTTGCTTCCCTTGCCTTTGGCGTTGTTCCTAGGAAGAAGTTGCTGCGGCTGAGGTCGAAGAGGTTGCTGCCTGTGTTCTCCTCAAGGATTTTGATGGATTCCTTTCTCACGTTGAGATCCTTCATCCATTTTGAGTCTATTTTCGTGTGTGGTGTAAGGAAATGGTCCAATTTCATTTTTCTGCATGTGGCTGTCCAATTTTCCCAACACCATTTGTTGAAGAGGCTATCCTTTTTCCATTGGATGTTCTTTCCTGCTTTGTCGAAGATTAGTTGACCATAGAGTTGAGGGTCTATTTCTGGGCTCTCTATTCTGTTCCATTGATCTATGTGTCTGTTTTTGTGCCAGTACCATACTGTCTTAATGATGACAGCTTTGTAGTAGAGCTTGAAGTCTGGAATTGTGATGCCACCAACTTTGGTTTTCTTTTTCAATATTCCTTTGGCTATTCGAGGTCTTTTCTGGTTCCATATAAATTTTAGGATTATTTGTTCCATTTCTTTCACACTGAAGTTATTAATACAAGTATTGAAGGGGACAGAATCAAGTTGGGAGCCATTTACACCCAATGTCACATCATTTTTCAGGAGTGCCAAGGTGATATGCCAGCTTTCTGTCCAGATTCCTGTATAGTAGCTAATCACTTCCCTTCCGGTTGATCATAATTAGTATTATATTAGAAGTTCACTTCATCATTTAGTCTCCTTTCAAATTGGTGACCTGTTACCTGGACAAGTCAAGGTCATATTAGTAAAACATTTTCAGGTACTATAATGTATCTTACCTCTATTTCATTTGTGATTTGTATCAAGAAGATTGTTTTATATTCTCCATCCAATATGGTAGCGCTTAATAAATCCTTACAGTGACTAATCTTCTGCTTCTTTTCACATTACCTCAGATGTCTTCTGGCTTGTTGCCCCCTCTCTGATGATTTTCTGTGTAGGTATGTACCCTAATCGCAATCCTTCTTAACATATATTTGGTTACCATATTCAGACTGTAGGTTTATTGACATGTTTTCTTAGGTATTGACTCTGGGTTTTTGTTTGTTTGTTTGTTTATTTCTGTTGTTGATTTGTTTTTGATGGAATCCTTAATTTCTTTCATGAACTCTGGTTTTCAGTCATTTTTGACTACATTAATAAGTCTCTAAGCCAGTTTTTAAAGTCTGGGCCAATGTTTCTCTGAGTAATGACATACAGACCACTTGCATCAGAAAGCTGTTTCAGGAGATCTGGAACTGGGCCCAGGAAGCTGTATTTTTTTTTTTTTTTAGGAAGCTGTATTTTTAACATGTAATACATATGATTTTTATGAACACTGAAGATTGGTTCTTCCCAGCTCTAGAGATACATACTCTGTTCTTCAATATAGTCTTCATTTAATATTTTAATCCATCCAGTCTAGAGAACAAAAACACCCTTCTTTTTGACACCACCGGAGAGAGTAAAAGTGGGAGATCTTTTACATCTAACACCTCAAAACCCCCAAAACACTCTGCAAGTCAGATACCCAGAGAAATTAAATGGCTGACTAAAGGTTACATAGATCATGATTAGCATAGAATTTAAACCACAACTGACTCTGGTGCCTGAGATGATGGCAGCATATCATGTTATCCCCCCTGACTGTTTCCTTTTAGCCAACAATGGAGACTAGATAAGGGCTGAAATTCTTCTTCTTCTTCTTCTTCTTTTTTTTTTTTTTTAGATTTTATTTATTTGACAGAGAGAGACACAGTGAGAGAGAGAACACAAGCAGGGGGAGTGGGAGAGGGAGAAGCAGGCTTCCTGCTGAGCAGAGAGCCTGATGCAGGGCTCGATCCCAGGACCCTGGGATCATGACCTAAGCCGAAGGCAGACGCTTAACGACTGAGCCACCCAGGTGCCCCAGGACTGAAATTATTCTAAGGGAAAGGATAAATAGCCTGTACAATGATGAGAAAAGGAGCCTTTGGGTAGGAAAATGGGGAAAGGAGAGCAAGCCCACCCACAGAACTCTTAGATGTAAGTGGAAATCTCAGTATGTGCTGGAGACAGCTGCCAAAAAACACTAGGGAGAGACAGAAGGCCTTATGAGGAACAAGGTAAATTCAAAGCAACTTAAGGGAAAGCAGGGTCAATTTCAATTAAGCTGATTTCAAGATAGTTATAATCAGATATTGGTCTTTAAGTCAATTACTAAATGAAAAAGTAAAAGTCCTCTTAAGGAACATGCTTTGTGTGTATGACATCCATAAATTAGGTGTGCATGTTTGGGGAAGGGGGCAAAATAAATTGTTTTATTAAAAACATTTAGGGAACTGATGATCTGAATTTTTAACTAATTGATTTAAATAAATTATGTAAAGAAGTAAATTAGAAGAATTCCATGTCCAATTAAAAATTTTTCATTTGCTTATGGTTTGCTTTTTCATTTTTTTAAAGATTTTAAAGATTTAAGATTAAGATTTTTTTAAGATTTTTCATTTTTTAAGATTTCTTAAGATTTGATTGCCTACTGATAATGTAACTGGAATCAAGCTAGATGCTGGAGCATCTTTTTAGGTTAAATAGCTCAGTAAATGTAAAGTGAATATACGAATAAATGAATGAAGAATAAATGAAGCGAATGAATAAAGGATTTAACAAGCAACCACAAGGATTAGAGAAAATGAAAAGGTATGCATGGAAATCTTGGAGAGCCCTCTGCAACCAGGAAAGTCCAAGCCTACAATTCTTGACTCTTTTTTTAATGAGACTCCAGAGATCTGAAGTCTCACATTCAAGGTCAAATCATCTTTTAAGTTTATTATGAAGCTATAATATTCATGAGATAGTCCATGGCTACCCAGACTTTTTGTTAAAGTACATGAGAGAAGATCTTGAGTCAAGGATAGCTTCTACTTACAAAATCCCTTGTGAAAGTACATGAGAGGGGCGCCTAGGTGGCTCAGTGGGTTAAGCATCTGCCTTTGGCTCAGGTCATGGTCTCAGGGTCCTGGGATCGAGGCCCACATCGGGCTCTCTGCTCAGCGGGGAGCCTGCTTCCCCCTTTCTCTTTGCCTGCCTCTCTGCCTACTTGTGATCTCTGTCTATCAAATAAATAAAATCTTTAAAAAACTTTTTTAAAAAAAGTACATGAGAGAAGATCTTGAGTTAAGGATAGCTTCTACTTAAAAATCCCTCATATATAGCCAGCAAAGAAAATCACAGAAAATGCTAAGGAACAATCCTGCAACTCTGTCTTGACAACAAAAGTTTCCTGTAGAAAGTTACTAGTCAACAGAATTCAAATAATTAAAAACATAGGGTAGTATGTTTATTTACTTATGAGCTCTAGCGAATCTTACTTGGCAACCTGACTATCTTAATGGATATCTTGACAAACTGCTATCTTAATTTGAGCAATTATAATTACAACGTAAAAAACCCCCAAAAACCTAGGTTTTTTTTCACACAGATGAAAATAAACACTTGTTTCTTTCACAATGTAATTCAATAAAAACGAGCCATCATGATAAAAAAAAAAAAAACACCAAAACCCCATAGAAATGTTCTTTTGTTAAGACAGGGGAAGGACATTACCATGCACATGTAGCTGAAGGTGCCGCTGTGTTTCCCCAGCTGCGTTGGTCGCCACACACGTGTATCTGCCAGCATCTTCCATCAGGGCTTTGGCAACTTGCAAAACTCGACCAGAGGACTGGATCTAATGGGGAGCAGAAAGCATGGCAGCACTTTGGACTTTGGACTTGAAAGCATTTGCTGAGACAGACAAATTCATTTAAATTTATGCTATTTAATTATATGTTCATGCCAATCTTAAGTGTCTCTTGATAGATTAGAACCAGGTCACTTCATTGTACAAAAAAAAAAAAAAAAAAAAAAAAGAGAGAGAGAGAGAGAGAGACTGATGTGATTGAAAAACTTTTCTTATTCATTGGAAAACACAAAATAAAGTAACCTAAGGCTAGCCTGCTGGTGCAGTCATAAAACTTCACTGAACAAAAGACGTTAGCACTGAACCATGTGGTATGTGATGAAAATTTAAGCTACTTAAAAAAATACAGTCCCATTTATGTAACACTTCATAAATACTTTTAAGACAACAATCTTTTTTGATTAAATGGTCATGGGGGCCAGAAAAACAATAGAAATTATAAAATATGAGTAATGGGAGTGCAGATAAATTTCTTCCTGATTGCTTTTTCTCATTTCTCTCTTAAACCTATTGCAACTAGCCTTCACCATTTTGGAACTAGTGATTCAGTGGTTATTCTTTGAAACTGATTATTCAGAGGTTATCAGTAACTTCTAATCACAGTATCCAGCAGCTTATGTAGTAAGCTCATACTCTCTTTCACCGTCTACAGCATTTGGCATTACTGACCCCCTACCCCTGAGCCACTCTACTCTCTGTATCTGTGTTGAAGATACAAAAATGTCCTCCATTCTCAATCTCCTTTCTTAGGAGACTACAGAATCTGCTTCCTCCTCCTGTCCGATTAACATAAAGCTCAGCTTTCTGATAGTTTTCATACAAATCCATGGCTTCAGTGAAGAATCCTGCGCAGACTCTGAAATTTATAGTACTGGCCTCAATTCCTCTCCTAACTGCCACACTCGCTGTTCCAGCTAATCTGCTGGACGCGTTAGTACATGAAATTTAACACATCCAAAACAAAGCTTTTAACTGTTGCCTTCTATCTCCAGACCTACTTTCATTGCATGTTTCCAATATTGTTTAAGAGCACAACTGTTCTCCAAGTCATCTTGATTTCAGAGCTCACTCTGACTCTCCTATTAGTTATACTATTCTAAGTTTTTCAGATCCTCTACTTTCCATTCTCACAACCACTGTGGGATTATAATAATTTCTTAATTTATATTCCAGTGTCTCCAACCTCCCAAAATGTTAATCTTATATACCATTGCCAGAATAATTTGTCTACAATGCGAATTTGATCCTTTTACCAGTTCCCCTTCAAAGTTCACTCATAGCTCCCCACTTACCCAGAATGAAATCTGAACTCAGCATAGTCCTCCAGACTTGACACATTCTGATCTGTTCTCTATACTAACCTCCCACTTGACCTATTCTCCAGCCACAGTGTACTAAACTCATTAAGCAGCACATTCATACATTAACATTCACTTCTAGACTTCTGCACATGGCCTTTAAATGCCATAATTTTTTAAGACTCTGGATGAGGTCGGTTCTCTCTTCTATTTTTTCTTACTCTTTACTCTCCCCTTAGATTAACTCATTCATGTCTATGCTTTCAAATATTATCTGTGTCAGTATCTCCAGCCAGAACTCTCCTTTGAGCACCAGGAGCATATATTCCACAGTCTACCTGATCTTCACTTTATTTCAAAGTCAACTTAGTCAATTTAACCTCTCAAACTCTAAAACTTAAATCCAGCTTTTGGCCTCTAAAATGAGTTGTCCTCCAAAGTCTCCTGTCTCACTGAATGGCAACATAAATAAGATACACATCTGTATAGGTTAGATTCCCAAAGTTTTCCCTGATATTTCCTGCTCCCTCAACTTCCATGTGCAACTTATCACTGAGTTCTAATGACTGAAACAATAATTCTCAAATTTATCCACATATCCTCATCTTCATGGCTAGAATGTGAGTTCAAATTTCAATATTCTCTCTCTCCTAGATAAGTAAGTCCTAATGGATTTCCACATATCTACTCTTTATATTTTCAAATTTGTTTTTGGAGGTAAAATTGGCATATATTGTATTAGTGTCAAGCGTACAACTTAATTTGATATTCATACGCACTGCAATGTGATCATCACAAGTCTAGTCTTCAAAGTTAACAAATTTTTTTTCTTGTGATGAGAACTTAGAAGATTTGCTCTCCTGTTAACTTTCAAGTATGCAATACAATATTATTGAGTATAGTCACTATGTTGTAATTACATCCCCATGACTTAATAACTTAATATCTGGGAGTTTGTACCTTTTGACCGTCTTCGCCTATTTTGCCCACCTCTCAACTCCCTTCTCCTCTGGCAACCACCAATCTGTTCTATGTGTATCCATGAGTTTTGTTTCTTTTATTTTTTAGATTCCATATATAAGTCAAATCACATGGTATTTATCTTTCTCTGTCTGACTTATATCAATTAGCATAATGCCCTTAAGCTCTATCCATGTTGTCACCAGTGGCGAGACTTCATTCTTTTATTTTAATGACTGAATAGTATTCTTGTGTGTGTGTGTGCGTGCGTGTGTGTGTGTGTTTGTGTGATATCTTTATCCATTCATCTACTGATGAACACTTTGGTTGTTTGCATGTCCTATTATAAATAATGCTGCAATGAGCATGTGGATGTGTGTGTCTTTTTGAGTTAGGGTTTTCATATTCTTTAGATAAATACCCAGAAATAGAATTGCTGAATCAAATGGTGGCTCTGATTTTTATTTTTCGAGGACTCTCCATACTGTTTTCCATAGTGGCTGCACTATGTAAATTTCCACCAGCAGCACACACGGGATCCCTTTTCTCCACATCCTCACTAACACTTGTTATTTCTTGTCTCCTTGTTAACAGCCTTCAAACAGGTGGATGTGGTACCTTGTGGCCTTAATATGTATTTCCCTGATAATTACTGAAATTGAACATTTTTCCATGTGCCTGTTGTACATCTATATGACTTTGGAAAATGTCTCGTTATATCTTGTGCCCATTTTTTAATCAGATTGCTCGTGTTTTTACTATTGAGTTGATCTCTTTTTATACTTTTGATATTAATCTCTTATTGGATATATGATTTACAATTTTTCCTTCATTTAATAGGTTGCCTCTTTATTTTGTTGGTGGTTTCCTTTCCTGTGCAGAAGCTTTTTGGATTGATGTAGTCCTGCTTGTTTATTTTTGCCTTTGTTGTCTTTGATTTGGGAGTCAGATCTAAAAATTCAATGCCAAGACTGTTTTCAGGAAGCTTATTACCTATATTTTCTTATAGGAGTTTTGTAGTTTCAGGTTCTACATTCAAGTCTCTAATCCATCTTGAGCTGATTTTTATGTATTATTTAAGATAACATTCTGATTTCATCCTTCTGCCTATGACTGTCCAGTATTTCCAAGATCAATTATTGAAGAGAACGTCATTTTCCCATTGTATATTCTTGACTTCTTTGTCAGAAATTAACCAACCAATATATGTCTAGGTTTATTTCTGGGCTCTCTATTCTGTTCCATAGATCTATGTATCTTCTATGTATCTGTTTTTATGCCAATACCAAACTGTTTTTGATTACTACAGCTTTGTCATATAGTCTGAAAATAGCATGATGCCTCCAGATTTTCTTTCTCAAGCTCACTTTGGCTACCTGAGGACTTCTGTGGTTCCATACAAATTTTAGGATTGTTTGTTCTACTTCTGTGGAAAATGCCACTAGAATTTTGATAGGAATTGCACCAAATCTGTAGGTTGCTTTGGGTAATAGGAACATTATAACAAGATTAATTCTTCCAGTTCATTGGCATGGGATAGCTTTCCATTTATTTGTGTCTTCTTCAATTTCTTTCATCACTGTCTTATATTTTCTAGTGCACAGGACTTTCACTTCCTTGGTTAAATTTCCTTTTATTCTTTTTCATGCAATTTTAAATGGACTATTTTCTTAATTTCTCTTTCTGATAGCTTGTTAGTGTATAGAAATGAAACTAATTTTTGTATACTGTTTTTGTACCTTGTAACTTTGCTGACTTCACTTATTAGTTCTAACGCTTTTTTGGTGAAGTCTGCAAGATTTTTTAATATATATTTTTCAATTTAGATGCCTTTTATTTCTTTTTCTTGCCTAATTGCTCTTGAATTGGACTTCCAATACTATGTTTAATAAAAGTGGTGAGGGCACCTGGGTGTTTCAGTGGGTTAAGCTGCTGCCTTCGGCTCAGGTCATGATCTTGGGGTCCCAGGATCGAGTCCGGCATTGGGCTCTCTGCTCAGCAGGGAGTCTGCTTCCCCCTCTCACTCTGCCTGTCTCTTTGCCTGCTTGTGATCTCTGTCTCTGTCAAATAAATAAAATCTTAAAAAAAAATTTAAAAAAAGTGGTGAAAGTGGGAATACTTGTCTTGAACTTGATCTTAGAGTAAAAACTCTGAGTTTTTCACCACTGAATATGATATTAGCTGAGGGCTTGTTATATATGGCCTTAATTATGGTGAGCTATGTTTCCTCTATACCCACTTTGTTGAGGGTTTTTACCATGAATGGATGTCGACTTTTGTCAAATGCTTTTTCTATTGAGATGATCTTGTAATTTTTATCCCTCATTTGTTGGTTGATTTGTGAATGTTGAAACATACTTACATCCCTGGAGTAAATTCCATTCAATCATAGTGGATGATCATTTTAATGTTGATAACAACTTCAGTTTGGATGCATTCTAAAACTCCACATTTTTAGTCCCCCACAATGTTTTGTTTTTGATGTCATATTTTACATTCTTTTATTTTATGTCTCCCAAAACTGTTTATTGTGGTTATAGTTAATTTTACTACTTTTGATTTTTATCTTCATACTGGCTTTATAAGTAATTAACCTACTACCTTTACTATATATTTACCTTTACTGATGACATTTTTACTTTCATACATTTTTTTACTAGTTAATGTCTTTTTTTTTTTTTTTCAGCTTAAGAAGTCCCTTTAACATTTCTTGTAGGGACAGTTTAGTGATGATGAATTCTTTTACCTTTTGCTTCTCTAAAAATCTCTTTATTCTCCTTCAGTTCTAAATAATAACCTTGCTGGGTAATGTATTCTTGGTTGGAAGGTTTTTTCCCTTTCAGCACTTCAAATATATCATGCTATTCCCTTCTGGCTTTCAAGATTTCTCCTGAAAAATCAGCTGACAGTCTTATGGGGGCAGGGTTCTCTTGCACCTAACAAATGGCTTTTCTCTTCCTGCTTTTAAGATTTTCTTATCTTTAACTTTTTACATTTTAATTATAATATTTCTTCCTGTGGATCTCTTTGGGTTCATCTTATTTAGAATTCTCTGTGATTCCTAGACCTGGATATCTGTTTCCTTCTCCAGTTTAGGGAGGTCTTCAGCCATTATTTCTTGAAGTCTGTTTTCTGTCCCTTTCTCTCTCTCTCTTCCCCTTCTGGAATCCATATAATGTGAATGTTATTCCAGTTCATGTTGCCCCATAGGTCCCTTAAGCTATCTTCATTTTTTAAAAATATTCTTTCTTTTTGATGCTCTGTTTGAGTGAGTTCCACTGCTGTTTTCCAGGTTACTGGTCTGTCTTCTGCTTCATCTCATCAGTTGTTGAATTGCCTAGTGTATTTTTCAGTTTAATTATTGTATCTTCAGCTCTGTGACTTCTGCTTGGTACTTTCTTATACTTTCTATATTTTGTTGCAGTTCTCACTATGTTCACATGTTCTTTTCCTGAGTTTAGTGAGCATCTTTATTATCATTACTTTAAACTCTTTATCAGGTAGATTACTTATTTCCATTTCGTGAAGGTCATTTTCTGAGATTTTGTTCTGTTTTTCCATTTGAAACATACTCCTCTGTTTCCTCATTTTGCTTGAGTCTCTAAGTATTAGGCAAATGGCTATCTTCCAGTCTTAAAGGAGTGACCTTGTGTAGATTAACTTCATCGTTTAACCCTGCCCTAGCTCTTGGTTGTCTTTTAGACTTTGTGACTGCCTAAGTAACCTGATTTATTCTTTTTTTTTTTTTAAGATTTTATTTATTTATTTGTTAGAGAGAGAGAGAGTGAGCACAGGCAGACAGAGTGGCAGGCAGAGGCAGAGGGAGAAGCAGGCTCCCTGCCGAGCAAGGAGCCAGATGTGGGACTCCATCCCAGGACGCTGGGATCATGACCTGAGCCGAAGGCAGCTGCTTAACCAACTGAGCCACCCAGGCGTCCCGTAACCTGATTTATTCTTGATAGGTTCCAGTTACTCAGGGTGTTCCAAGACCTATCAGTGTTCCAAAGAGAGGGATCTCAGTCAGCTCCTGGTTTCAGGCTGGCTAGAGGCTAGATCCCTAGGCAGCACTTTTAAAGTACACAACTATACACAGTCCCACATGACTGACTGCAGTTGTAAACCCTGCTGCCCTTCAGACCAGGGGATCTGGAGGTGTCCCCTGGGTGACAGTTGCAAAAATCAGGGCTTTGGGCATATATGCCCCTTGCTGGGAAGTACCCGTGAGCTAGCAAGGCCAAGGGGGACACAAAGGTGATGTCTCCCTGCATTTGCTCCCTGAGAGTGCCTTCATAGCCTCTATATATGTGGCAAATCTGAAGTCTGTCTCTCATGTTGAAGCTCCAGGACAAGTGGATGGGCCTTTTTCACCAGCAGGTGTGTTCCAGTTTACTGTGTGCAATGCCTTGGGTGCGGTAGCCTGCCAAGAATGGCTTTTCTGATTATCGTTACAGTCCCATAGGGCCCTGCAAAACAAGACCCTCGGACCACTGGGTCCAAGCATTCAAGGGGTGTCCCTTGTGTGAACCGTGCGTGCCTGTCAGCTTTAATGAGGCAGTGGGAGAGTACTTGGGGTGGGGCATGCCTGCAGCTTTAGCAAGGCAGGTGAACAGAGCTGGGGGACAGAGCACCACCCTCCCCACCCCCACTTTAGCAAGGCAGCAGGAGTTTGCTGTGTCTGCACACATCAGCTTTTACTAGCAAGGTGGAGGGAGAGTGCAAAACTGGTGACAGACAGCACCTCTGTCCTGGGGAAAGTCCGTACTGGTCCCTGTCCTTCCGGCAGATGCTTAAAAATTAACAAATGAATCTCCTTCACATATAGTCTAGTCTAGGCACTTTTCAAATTTTTGGACTAGGCAGCAGAGTAAGTAAGTCTGTTTGTGAGTCATTTAAAAGTAGTATCTCAGATGCTGACAGTCCTTTGGGTCTCTTGGATGTAAGCTCCATTGGTTTCCAAAGCCAGACATTTTATGGCTTGTCTCTCCAGTACAGGTCCTGAGGGTCGGAATGCCTGATAGAGGGCGCAAACCCCATGCTCCTCAGGGAGAAGCTGCAGACTTGTGAGATCCCTCCCTATAGTGAGTTGTTGATATGGTATGGTTTTTAGCAAGACTGTCTCTGCCTCTCCTCCCCATCTTGAATGTTGCCCTTTTATCCTTTGTTGTGGAGGAGCAGTTCAGCTAGTTTTCAAATCTTTTTCAGAGGGGACTGTTCCATACGTGGCAGTAGATTTGGTGTGTCTGTGGGAGAAGGTGAGTACAGGATCTCCCTACAGTACTGTTTTGGACCACCCCTGCCCACATCTACTTTAAATGTCTTCATTATCTTATTGGGGCCAGTAATTATCTAAAATAAAAATCTGATCATGTCACTACTCTCTTAAAACTCTTCAAAGATCTCCCATTGATTTAAAGTAAAAATAAAACCATTATTATTACTTAAATGCCTTCTACTCCCTGGTCTCCTGTAACACCAACTCATCCTGCTCTGTGCTCTTCAGTCCAGTGGCTTGCTATCAGGTCCTCTGGAAGTATCATGCTTCTTTACTTTAAGCTGTTTGCCCACACAAATCTCTGGAATACTCTACTCTGTTTTCTTCCATTAATTCACTCATGTAACTCCTACGTATTCTTCAGAGATCTGCTCAAAGGCTTTCTCTATGATTACTTAATGCTTAAAGTCTTTCCACATTCATTATCTGTTCTTATATCTCATATTTTCTCTCTTAAAGTTACTACACCTTACAATTAAACTTCTATAGGATGATGTGATAAATACCTATCTCCCTGCCGTATGTTTTTTTTTTTTTAAAGGATTTTTTTTTTTTTTTATTTGTCAGACAGAGAGAGAGCGCAGGAGCGAGCACAGAGCGCAGGGCCGAGGGAGAAGCAGGCTCACCGCCGAGCAAGGAGCCCGATGCGGGACTCGATCCCAGGACAGTGGGATCATGACCTGAGCCGAAGGCAGCCGCCCAACCAACTGAGCCACCCAGGCGTCCCTCCCTGCCGTATGTTTTAAGGCTCCATAATGAATCTCTCACTAGCATGAATGTATAAGATTAGTTCCACTGTATTTGGAATAGGAATAATAAATGGAGAAATTCGTACTGGGGAAAGAACTCAATACATCCTTCATTACTGAAAACTTACTACAAGCAAAATTCAAGTCCACATTAGTCAACTACCTTCATCCTAGTAGCAAGATCTACTGATTTAGAATTTTAAATGGATCATTTAGATTATCTGAGTTTGGAATAAATCAATCACTCTATCTATCTATCTATCTATCTATCTATCCAGAAATATGTAATGAGGTACACTTGAATGCCAGGAATTATACTGAGATTGAAGGATATAGAAGTGAATTTATTCAGACTTAGTCTCTGCCATCTTAAAGCTTACAAACTAGTTAAGATTATTTTAAAGACTAATTGCACTTAGGTTTATGTAGATATGATTTTATCTTAATCTTATTCTATGGTATATTGGAGATACTCCGAGTCAGTAATGATGAACACCGCTCATTCATCCACAAGACACCAGTTTTTCAATATTTAAAACAGGCATTAATTGAAATAATAAAAATACCAACAAATACATTAAAATTATCATTGTTAAGGTTACTAGTCTTTAATGAATTCCATTCTTCAAATCAAAATATTAAGATAAACTCTAAAAAGCTCTAAGGAAAACATATTATTTTGATAAATTTTCTCCAAAATCTGTCCAACAGGAAAATCTACAATTCAGAAAGAAAAATGTGATAGCTCTGGGAAGATCCATGCAGATTTCACATTTGGGGATCAGCAATATTTATACTTACCTTAAGGTTTCCTTGGGCAGTGTTAATAGGTTGGCCATCTTTTAACCATGTAATAGATGGATTTGGAATGCCATTGGCTATGCACTGCAAGGTGACAGGATTGTACTTCACTATGGCTCTCTCAGAAAGGCCTGAGGATTTGATTGTTGGAGGAACTAAATTTAAGAAAGGAAGGAAGGAAAATGGGAAGGGATGGAAGGACAGAGTGAGGGAGGGAGGGACACAAACCATAATCAGTGGGATCAAGTACTTAAAAATCTGGATATAAGAACCTGAAACTTTAAAATTTAGAAAAGGGGAAATTCTTATTTTAAGAAACAATGAAATGATTTTATCCTGTGCATTTAGTTTATAGTTTTCAGCAATTTTAGACGACTTATTTCTTAAGTATGGATCTCTAGTTCTCCAAAGAAGAAGATGTGTTTATAGCAACTACAATCCACATGTTTGGCTTATAACGTTTGGTATGTTCCCCCAATCTGATATGATCCTCCCTTTCTCTAGAACTACCTCATTAAATCAGGGTGGGTTTCCTCTACCTGTATTCATACATGACTCTGACCCCAGCAAGGCTGACTGAATACAGAATGGGAACATGATTTAAGCTGGACCTGCCAGATTCCCTCTCTCAGCAATTGGAATTGAGACTGAGAAACAGGGTTAGCTATATTTCATCACAGGATTGAAAAAGCAGGAAAAATTTCTGCATGGACAGAGGGGGAAAATGTTGATGTTCATAGAAACCTCTGCTAGAGCTTCTAAAGGGCTCCCCAGCTTCTCATTGCTCTCCCTCCCTTCCCAAGGTTGGCAGGCAAGTGAGACACATAATACCCTGGCCAAGGGTTGTCTCTGTCATCGCACTAATGGTTCTGAGTCTTCTGTGCTAGTTCTGTGAATACCGCTACCTACCCTGGATCCTGCATAACATCTTAGCCTCCATTTCTGGAAACGATTTATTCACACTCCCTCTTATTGTGGCTAACCCTGGAGAGCTGACACACCCCTTTCCTTGGAATTTGCTGCCTGCCTATTCTATATAATTTGGTCTCATTCCTCAAACCTACGTAGAATTCTATGTGGAATACACTTCCTAACATTTGAAGTGTTTATATTAATTTACATAGGTCTCTCGGTCAAGTCTCTGTCAGTAAATTGCCTTAGGATTAATCTGTTATTTTTTAACTGAAATTAACATCCTTTATATTACCTTCCACAACTCAAGAATTATCTAGATTCCTGAGCTAGCATCTGAGTTAAATAATGACACAATGCATAAATTAATTCTAAATATAATGACACAATGCATAAATTAATTCTAAATATAATGATACAATATATAAATTAATTCTAAATATAATGACAATGCATAAATTAATTCTAAATATAATGCTCATATCCCTTCTTCAGCATACCATGAATAGTGACTTCAAATTCCTTCTTGTGGTCACCAGCAATGTTTGTCGCCACACAGCGATAAAGGCCCGTATCTGATACCTGAGCCTGGGTAATAACCAATTTACGTCCATTTAGTAGAATCTTGAATCCATCCCTTTCATCAATTATCTGGCCATCCTTTAGCCACCTACAGAAACAAGGCAAAAAGAAGTCTGGAGATGTATTTTAAATAACTTAGTTCCTAAGAGATATGTGTATGTGTATGCATATCTTAGAGGAACTAGATTTATCTATATATTAAATGTTTCTACACATGCATAGATATGTAAATTCTCAATCGCATATTTGCCCAATTCCCTGTTTGCCCACTCTGTGAAATAAACTATAATGTGGGAAAGAAAAAAGTAAACCTGGCCCAACACAGAAGTTAGCACAGTGTTGGAACCCCAGCAGCTATGTGTTTTCTTCATTCTTCTATTTATGTTGAGGAAACAGAGGTAAGTGCCCCTAAATAGTATTCACCTCAAATGTTTAAATAACATTAACCAGCAAAGAGAACACATTCCTAAAATATCTGTCAAATAGAACCCTGAAATCACAGAGCATATTTTTACATTTCTTAGGAGTTATCATTTTCCATTTTACTTTGTAATTGTGTATTAGCATGTTTTACTCTTTTAGTTGACTAACTGTTCCTTTGCATGTCTTGCACCTTGGAAATGAAGGCAAGTATGCTTTCACAAAATGCTTTGTGAACGACGGAATGAGAAAAAAGAACTGGTAAACACGTATGCATGGTGACTTCCTCTATTTTCCTAATGATGCCCAGTACATTTCTCTTTTTTTCTTTTTTTAAGATTTTTATTTTATTTATTTGTCAGAGAGAGAGGGAGAGAGAGCGAATGAGCACAGGCAAACAGAGAGGCAGGCAGAGGCAGAGGGAGAAGCAGACTCCCCGCCGAGCAAGGAGCCCGATGTGGGACTCGATCCCAGGACGCTGGGATCATGACCTGAGCCGAAGGCAGCTGCTTAACCAACTGAGCCACCCAGGCGTCCTTTTTATTGTGTCATTCATTAAACATTTCAGTGCCTCAAGAAGATCTGACAGATACTCTATGAACTGAAAATGTCATTTCTAGGAGGATAAATGGAATTCCTCTAATTGAACAGATTTAAAGGCCATGTGATTATTAAGCAAAAGTTGCCTTGTATATAGAGTCTGTCTTTTTAAAAGAGGAACATGAAGAATGTAATTCTACATGGCCACCTTTCGATGACACAGACATTTTTTCAAGATAGCCCTAAAATACTCAAATTAAGAAGTGGGAGGTATTTAGAAGACATACCAAAACCCTTACATGATAGTTGGTGTGGGAGAGCCTATCACTTGACAGTCTAGCTCCAGTAAGTTATTAATCATCACAATGAAGTAAGATGTTTCATCTCCTCCTTCTATAGCTGGCGGCACTAGAAAACAACAGAGATGTAACACAGAAGGAAATGTATGTACACCAGAAAAAATACACCACTGTTTTAAGCAATACTGAGTTGCAGTTCAGAAGGCTGACAAGTATCCTAGGAATCTGATACACGAAGGGGATTTGAAATGTAAAATATATTTGATCACACACACTCGCTAGGACCAATGGATGTATTTTTGACATGCTGTGGATTTTTCTCAATTAATCTAGCACTTTGGTACCATCTCAATATAAAGTTGGTTCCTATTTTAGGTTGCTTATTTTCATAATAAGAAGAGAAGAGGACCTCAAAAATTGGACCTCTGCTCAAAAAGCCTTCAATTTACAGAGAAGTGGAGACTAAAAACATTGCAAGAGGACTTCCCAAGGCCCAGAGACTACTTCCTGCACTAGACATAGCATAGTGCTCATGACAGAGGACCTTGACGTCACTCACTGCAATCAGATATTGTCATCGATGTAAAACATATCGGTGCACTGACAAATAGAAAGTGGACCTATCAAAATCAGTGGAACATTTGTGTGGGTTCTTAGATCTTGAGATTCTGGTAATAAGTCCACCACTTAGTAATGTACCGTCCAGAGTTAAACAGATAAGTGAACCTTCTCTAAGACTGTTTTATTGTTCTACGACCAAAAAAGCATTTACTAAAATGGCCAGGTTTTGTTGTGAACCTGGAATCCAGATGGTGGCATCCTTATTTACCTAAGACATCAACTTCGTATTTGATTTCCTTTTCTCCTGCCACACTGGTAGCCACACATACATACTGTCCCCGATCAGCTTCTCGGGCACTCCTGATTTCTAGTTTCTTCCCGCCAGCTTCTGTACGGATGTTGTCACTGGGTTTCACAGGTACACCATCTTTTAACCAGGTGAGGACTGGAGGAGGGTTCCCCGTAGCTTCACACTCCAGGGTCAGCGAATGAGCAATAACCACTTGCTTATTCAGAGGCACAGCCAAGTCACCTTCAATCATTGGAGGAACTAGGTAGAAAAATGTAATATTTCAGGCATCTTTGAAATCCTAATGAAATAAAGGGGATTTTATTGTCATAAAATTTGACCACAGAAACTAGCTACCTGTCTGTTTCCTTCTAGGCTAGAATTTCTTGGGTTAGCTGATCTGCAGCTATCCTAAATATTGTGGGATACTTTGTACTGTGTCTGGCTTACAAAGGGGAAATAGTAGAGAATGATCTTCGTCCTAACAACTACTTTGCCTTCTCCATAAAAACCAAATGGTCTAGATGCCCTGTGTGCCACGGGCACATGGTTGGGCAAATGAATGGGCCACTTCTTGCTAACTGTAGCTTTTTAAAATATTTTTCTAAATCATGGGACAATTCTGTCAATTCCTACCCATGCATTTTGAAAATAACGAAACCCCCTAGGACACTATTAGTGAGTAGATTAGACGTTGGCATATTAAAAAGCACAGACAGAAAGGCATATGGTGAATGCACATATTTCTCCTTACCGTAGACATCCACATGGAATGATTTTTCAGCAGTTCCAGCAACATTGGTGGCACGACACGTATATGTTGCTGAATCAGAGACCTGTGCTCGAGGGATATGAAGAAATTGTCCTTTATCAATATAAAGTGCTTGGGAGCTGGAAATGACCGGCTGGCCATCCTTATACCAAGCAATAGCAGGCATCGGCAGTCCCCGTGTTTCACATTCCAGTTTAATTATGCTGTTGATCAATGCTGAAATTTCTGTGGTGACATTCCCTCCTTTAATACTAGGTGGAACTGTAAAGGATTTCAGAACAGAAACAAGTTTTCTAAGCCTTAGCATCCGCATCAAATTCTTAAATGCTGCAGATATTTAAACAATGCATTTAAAGTGTTTAGGAATTAAGACAATTAGGAAGTCAATGATTTATCTACTGATAATAAATTACCTGTCTCTTCAATCTTTATCACTCTCCTCTCAGGTTTCAGATTTCAGTTAGAGCAAAAAGTCAGAGTTTCAGTTTCAGGGGTTCATTTAAGTCCAATAGACCATTATACAGTAACTAAGAAAGTTATGTTTAACAAACAAAGCAAAACAAAATAAAACGCCACTTAAAGCAGATAGGATACAGTTGACATCAGCGCAAGGGAACAAAAATGTCAGATGTGGGACATCTGGAAGAGGCATGCCCTCTTCCCGCAAAGTACTAAAAGGTCTAAGTGCCTTCAGAGCCAGCTACTGGAAATAGCTGGGGAAGCTTTAACTTTTGCTTCTTACCGGTTTTTGTTTTGTTGTTGTTGTTGGGTTTTCTTGGGGTTTTTTTTGTTTGTTTGTTTGTTTGTTTTAGCTTCCAAGAGTTCATTCACTCAACTTTACTCATCTAATTGGCTACACGTGTATCTTCCATAATTCAGCAACCACTTTCCTGGCCTCTCACACCTTATGAGAACTCTGCTGTTGGAAAAACAACTCAAGCGGCTCAGTCCCTGCTATAACTTTTGACTGGTCATTCCAGGATGGCGCTATAATTGCAAAAAGTTAAAAGAAATCCAGTGCATGTGCCCGAAATTGGGAGTGCCTTAATATTATCTTATTTTTAAACCCTGATTTTAGAATAAGATATGTCATAGAATGTATTCCTTATGGCTGGGCTAGGGTTATTTGTTTTGGGAGGACGATCACAGAGATAAAATAACTTTCTCACCAGATCAGATCAAACGCACAAATTATCAGCATGGCTTCTCATGATGATGTTAACCTCCACTGGTAATCTGGTTGCAGTAGCTTTTGCTAGGTTTCTTCACTGCAAAGTGCTCTCCTTTTCCCCTTTTTGGGGGGAAGGAATCACTCTTTCCAGCCCATACATAAGGAGTGGGCAGTCATGTTCTACTTTTTGAGAGAATACGTACATAATTTATTTGGAATTATTCTCTATAATTTTGTTTCTCCTCCCCAATTTATTTACTTATTCAACAATTTATTTATATTGTATGAACTCATGGAAACTTATTTTATCCTTTGGTTTATAATCTAATACTACCTTATTTAATTCGTTGTTCAAATTGTTTCAGTTTTGACCAGTGGAAACTATTTCTTTGGTTCCTATGTTCCTTTGACATATCCATGTCATTTGACTATTTTGATACTTTCTTACTTTCTGACCCTACTGCATGAGGCAGGCTCCTCTTGTCTATTCCCTGCCCCAGCTTTAGGATTAACCATTTCTCTAGGAATTCCTGGCCCCTTTTAGTGGAAAAGGATTTTAGAAAGTAAGAGCTGGGTGCTGAATAGAGTACCTTAATATTTTC
This sequence comes from Taxidea taxus jeffersonii, assembly GCA_003697995.1. Classification (NCBI taxonomy): domain Eukaryota; kingdom Metazoa; phylum Chordata; class Mammalia; order Carnivora; family Mustelidae; genus Taxidea; species Taxidea taxus. The sequence continues at coordinate 200,838 of ML102643.1, forward strand.
TAATAATCATTCTTAGAACTAGCTCACAGTGACAAACACTCACCTACATATTTTTTTCTTGTCACACATAATTTAAGGAAAGATCTACTGTATTATGAAGTGAACACGGTGGTGGAATAATTTTCTTATAAAGTGGCTTAATATATAGCTCAGGGAAACCAACTATGGTTCACAGGCAAGGCATAGAGATACTGAGCTAAAAATGGTTTTTACATTTTTAAATGGTTGGGAAAAAAATCAAAATAATACTAATAATATTTTGTGACATGTGAAAATTATATGAAATTCAAATGAGTGTCCATAAAATTTTATTGGGACATAGACACACTCATTTATTTACATATTATCTATGGTTATATTCTCTCTCTAATAGCTGAGTTAGGGTAGTGGTAAAAAATAGTAAATGCATATTCTCATTGCTTCTCACTGCTGCTCAGCTCACCATAAATTTAAGTGACAGTTATAACTCAATAACATTTCAAGTTGCCATGCATATCACCATACCATGATATTTTATTTCATTTTTATTTTCAGTGCATACTTCGCACGTCAAAAGAAGAAAGGAAAAGAAGACTTTAAAACGTCACATTTTTAAAGCACGACACAGTGTGGATTATTGTTATAAACCAAGTGGCAAAGCATTGTTGTTTTCTAGTTGTAATAATTCTACAGCTGTTCTGAAAGATTACAATAAACACTAACACCACTAGACTAAGCACTTGTCACATTACTTCCAATTCAAAACAACAGTTGGAAAAACTAGAAAATGTAAAATGGACTGACTCGTAACAGAACTTCTTCACAAAACAAAACACAAAAGTCAAAATGAGGTTACAATCAAAATAAGTTCATATGTTCGCCAAGCAAGAAAAGCCATTTACCGATAGTAATTTAATTAAAATCAGGGATGATCACAGTCAGTAGTCACAGAAATGTGTCCAGAGCAATCTTAAATCTTTGTTTAAGATTATGAGCCTTTCCATGAGAATCACTGCTTGAAGAGCAGAGAACGCTGGGAACAACATTGACAGGTAATTTTTAAAGGCAAATTTTCTGAATAATATTCTTGGCCCCTGACAAATTGGCTGATGTTACCGATACTGCTTTTTGTTTGAGGAATCAAGGCCAAGTTTGAAGAAACTGAAGAATTAGTCTCTAAGAGTAGTCTGCATGGAACGACTACAGACAAAAATATTTTCAAAGAAGTTTAAAAAAAAAAAAACACAAAACACGAATCATGACAACCTGAAGTTGCTAAGACACCACTTCATGCAGTGCCACCGATGGTGACATGAATATGTGCAGGGCAGGAAAAGGCTTAGACAAACTCACAAAGCTAATTAAAATGTAAGGTTTCAGGGGTGCCTGGGTGGCTCAGTCATTAAGCGCCTGCCTTAGGCTCAGGTCATGATCCCAGGGTCCTGGGATCAAGCCCCACATCAGGGTCCCTCTCCCACTCCCCCTGCTTCTGTTCCCTCTTTCCCATCTCTCTCTCTCTCTCTCTGCCAAAAAAATAAATAACATTTAAAAAAAAAAAGTAAGATTTTAAAAGTCTCTATTCCTTGCATTATTTATCAGCAAGCCCCCTATGTAAAATATTCATATGTTAATAAACAGAAGTATCCATGGTATCTTTTTTTTTTTTTTAAGATTTTATTTATTAGTTAGAGCGAGCGAGCACAGGCAGAGAGGCAGGCAGAGGCAGAGGGAGAAGCAGGCTCCCTGCCGAGCAAGGAGCCCGATGCGGGACTCGATCCCAGGACGCTGGGATCATGACCCGAGCCGAAGGCAGCCACTTAAGCAACTGAGCCACCCAGGCGTCCCTCCATGGTATCTTTTATCTTCCCTATGGACTTCGATATCATCAGTTCCATGAATTTTCCTACAAGTAGAAACTGAATATAAAGACTTGTCCTACCTCCTACCGTAGAGCAACTCAGTGCCTTAATGGTGGTAAATTTATTTCAATTTTTTGAGCTCAGGGCTGAGACTATTTTTTTCTGAATGAAAAGAATTGTCCTCAAACACTATTCTTGAATACCAATGAATGATTTGGAAATTAATTTTGCTATAAACTTGATAATGTCTCCTAATGAATTCAACCTAAAATTAATAGACCAAAACAGCATTTAAATGCAAAACTTAGGGGCGCCTGGATGGTTCAGTCATTAAGCTTCTGCCTTGTCATGATCCCAGTGTTTTGGAATCAAGCCCCACATTGGGCTCCCTGCTCAGAGGGCGGATGCCTGCTTCTCCCTCTCCTACTCCCCCTGCTTGTTGTATTCCCTCTCTCACTGTGTCACTTTCTCTGTCAAATAAATAAATAAAATCTTTAAAAAAAAATAAAAATAAAAAAAGTAAATGCAAAACTTACACTAAGGTGTCATATTGTTTGAATCACAATTAATGTCAAGCTGCTTTATAAATTTCCCATGCTGTAAACAAAACCGAGATCTCCATTCCCTACAGATTCACTGTGGATGTAATTTTTGTGCTCAAATTTCAGTTTCAGCAATGTTTGTCAGGCCTTGATGCAAATACAAAGGAAATTTCTACATTCGAAGTTCAGATCTCTCTGAGAATGAGGACCTTCCATCCAATGTTCAATTGGAATTATTCAATCTGTGGTATGGTATGCTAAAAATTAATTATCAAGAGAATATAAGAGAATTCTATAAATGCCTTCTAAGCAATGGGTATGGTCAATTACAATGATATGTTCGGAAGGAGTCAAGATGGAGGAGAAGTAGCAGGCTGAGACGACATCAGGCAGCAGGAGATCAGCTAGATCGCCTATCAAACCATTCCGAACACCTACAAATCCAACAGGAGATCAAAGAGAAGAAAAACAACAATTCTAGGAACAGAAAACCGACCACTTTCTGAAAGGTAGGACCAGCGGAGAAGTGAATCCAACGCGACGGGAAGATAGACCCCGGGGGGAGGGGCCGGCTCCCGGCAAGCGGCGGAGCACAAAATCAGAACTTTTAAAAGTCGGCTCCACGGAGGGACATCGCTCCAGAGGCTAAACTGGGGTGAAGACCTCACGGGGACAACGTGGACTCAGGTCCCACGGGGTCACAGAAGGATCGGGGGTGTCTGAATGTCGCAGAGCTCACAGGTATTAGAGCGGGGAAGCCGGCTGCGGAGACAGAGCCGAGATCTCCTAGTGGTCTGTGACACGGACCGGTGCTCTGTGACACGGACCCGTGCTCTGTGCGAGGGGTCCCCACAAGATCCGGGGAGACTCCGACCCGGGAGAGCTCAGGGATCTACGGGGTTCGGAGACTCCAGGTGGGACTCTGCCAGAGACAGAGACGCTTGGTCACAGGCTGGGTGAGCTCGGAGCACTCCCAGAAGCCAGTGAGACGGGACTGATGACGCACGATTTTCTCTGAGCGCGGTCTGCGGGCGCGCGCGGTCTGCGGGTGCGCGCAGTGGTGGCGGGCCCCGCGGTGGCGGCGGCCCGCGGGGTCTGAGGGCCTGCGGTGTCTGCGGGCGCGCGCTGTCTGCGGGCGGACGCGCGCACGCACTCTCCGGCGCAAACGTGGGCTGGGGAGACTGGAGGGATTAAACGCTTTTCTCTGAAGGCGCACTGAAGACTGGGGCCCCTAGCTCTCGGCTCCTCTGAACCGGAGATTGGGAGGCCGCCATTGTCATTCCCGTCCTCTGGAACTCTACAGAAAGCATTCAGGAGGAAAAAAAAAAGCTCCTGAAAGCAAACCTGAGAGGATTACTTAGCCCAGCCCCTGGGAAGGGCGGTGCAACTCCGCCTGGGGCAAAGACACCTGAGAATCACTACAACAGGCCCCTCCCCCAGAAGATCAAAGAAATCCAGCCAAGACCAAGTTCACTTAACAAGGAGAAGAGCGGATTCTTACCTGGACAAAATGACAAGGCGGAAAAACTCACCACAAAAAAAAGAGCAGGAGACAGGACCGAAGGCTAGGGACCTAATCAATACAGACATTGGTAATATGTCAGATCTGGAATTCAGGATGATGATTCTCAAGGTTCTAGCCGGGCTCGAAAAAGGCATGGAAGATATTAGAGAAACCCTGTCAGGAGAAATAAAAGCCCTTTCTGGAGAAATAAAAGAACTAAAGTCTAATCAAGTTGAAGTAAAAAAAGCTATTAATGAGGTACAATAAAAAATGGAGGCTCTTACTGCTAGGATAAATGAGGCAGAAGACAGAATTAGTGATATAGAAGACCAAATCACAGAGAATAAAGAAGCTGACCAAAAGAGAGACAAACAACTACTGGACCACGAGGGGAGAATTCGAGAGATAAGTGATGCCATAAGACGAAACAACATTAGAATAATCGGGATTCCAGAAGAAGAAGAAAGAGAAAGAAGAGCAGAAGGTATACTGGAGAGGATTATTGTAGAGAATTTCCCTAATATAGCAAGGGGAACAAGCATCAAAATCCAGGAGGCACAGAGAACACCGCTCAAAATCAATAGGAATCGACCCACACCCCGCCATTTAATAGTAAAATTTACAAGTCTTAGCGACAAAGAGAAAATCCTGAAAGCAGCACGGGACAAGAAGTCTGTAAC
>ML102643.1:210401-258704 GCA_003697995.1 Taxidea taxus jeffersonii
TCACTGGGCATCAGGGAAATACAAATCAAAACCACAATGAGATACCACCTCACACCAGTCAGAATGGCTAAAATGAACAAGTCAGGAAATGACAGATGCTGGCGAGGATGTGGAGAAAGGGGAACCCTCCTACACTGTTGGTGGGAATGCAAGCTGGTGCAACCACTCTGGAAAACAGCATGGAGGTTCCTCAAAAAACTGAAAATAGAGCTACCTTATGACCCAGCAATTGCATTACTGGGTATTTACCCTAAAGATACAAACGTAGTGATCCAAAGGGGCACGTGTACCCGAATGTTTATAGCAGCAATGTCCACAATAGCCAAGTTATGGAAAGAACCTAGATGTCCATCAACAGATGAATGGATAAAGAAGAGGTGGTATATATATACGATGGAATACTATGCAGCCATCAAAAGAAGTGAAATCTTACCATTTGCGACAACATGGATGGATCTAGAGCGTATTATGCTTAGCGAAATAAGTCAACTGGAGAAAGACAACTCTCACATGATCTCCCTGATATGAGGAAGTGGAGATGCAATGGGGGTGGGAGTTAAGGTGGTAGGAAAAGTAAAAATGAAACAAGATGGGATCGGGAGGGAGACAAACCAAAAGAGACTCTTAATGTCATAAAACAAACTGAGGGGGGTAGGGGGAAGAGGGGTTGGGAGAGGGTGGTGGGGTTACATTATATGTTTAAATAAAGCTTAAATTAAAAAAAAAAAGATATGTTCGCAATCTTATATTGGTATTTGACAGTACATATCTCCATGAAAAGACATTTTCCAAGGTGAAATACATAAGATTTCATTACAGATCAGCATTAACAGATGAACATTTGCAATCATTTTTGACCTTCAATTAATTAAAATTTTATCCCCTCCCAAAAGAATTCCATTCTTCTCATTAGTACACTTGTACTATTAAAAAATTATAATTTTTTAAATAACCAGAAAAAAGAACTTCATCAATAGACAATAGGTAGAAATTTATTTCTACTTTGATATATAAGTACCGACAAAATATCCTTGATTTTGTCTCATGGTCTGCAAAATCCAAAATATTTATTATCTTGCCCTTTATAAAAAAGGTTTGCCAAATCCAAGATAACTAATTCATACAAATTCAAGCCAACATTGTAAAATCTTAAGGAAGAGCATTTTATTCAGATTTAAAATTTTAACTTGGTTTTGAGGCTACTTATGCCACATGTTAATCTATAAACACATACAAACTTCTGGCTCAAATTGCCTAAATCAGCTGGCAATTGGTTAGATGTTACACTAATGAAAATAAGAGTGTAGGTTTAGGGGCGCCTGGGTGGCTCAGTGGGTTAAGCCTCTGCCTTCAGCTCAGGTCATGGTCCCAGGGTCCTGGGATCGAGTCCCACATCAGGATCTCTGCTCAGCGGAGAACCTGCTTCCTCCTCTCTCTCTCTCTGCCTACTTGTGATCTCTCTCTCTGTCAAATAAATAAATAAAATCTTAAAAAAAAAAAAAGAGTGTAGGTTTAAATAAGTCCCTATTCTCCATGATTGCTTTACAAAGGCATATCATTGCACCGAAAAGGAGCTATTTTTTAAAAATCTGCATTTATGAAGTTGAGAAAAATTACTCAAAGAACATTTCTTTTCAAGGGACATTTTTGATTGACATCAGAACAACACACCATCTACAGCTGAAATTTGTCACATAAATAAATGTCACTTCCTGTTTCAATTTAATTCATATATGCTTTTCTGAGACCTTACTTCTGTCTGAGGGAAGTTGTTCTAGATAAAGGTTATGAGCACACTGCACATTAAAATGCACTGCACATATGTAGTCAAAGACTTTTGTGCCTTGGAGAGGCTCTCGGACTTCCTAAACTCAAACATAGACCTCAGGTTAAAAATCTTTGCCTCATAACTAATAGCTGTCAGTTTACCCAATCTCCTCATAGGATGTTAAAAGCTCTTTATATCCTTCCTTCTTTCACATCTTTCCTCATCCTCTTCCCCACCATCTCTTGCTTTTTCACTCTCATTTTGTCTCCATTTCTTTCCTTATTCAGAGGCCACATGCCTTTCTGCCTTTCATTTTAATATGCCCTCATGTTAATATGTAAATAAGGAAAACAAATGAATCAATCAATTGTGGTGTGAAACACATTCTCAGTCAGAAATCTACGTAAATATTCCTCACAGTTAGCCTAATTATGGTGTCTATTTCATTCATTCTTAGGAATAAAAGCACTTTCATAAGTGAAATAACATAAGCTTTAGATTACCCACTTGGAAGTGCAGACAAGCTTGCAAGAAAGGAAATGCACTATTCCTGAATTATAATACTCAGAACTTCACAGTGTTATAATGCCTTTCATCTCAGACAATCCTACAAAATTTAATCACTATAGACCCCTCTCTTCTGGGTGTTTGAGGGCACCATACAGAGTGAACAAGAGGATCTGAAATAGAAGAACCCAAGTCCTATGGAAATAGGTGTCTTACTGAATCACCAAAATGTATTCATCAGAGACCCTGGCAATAATACAACAACGTAGAGAAGACTACTCAAAAGCTTAGGGGAAAATTTGCACCTATTATTTAAATGTCTTGTCCTGGTAGGAGGCCAATGGTAGCAATAACACTTTTGTTTAACTTGGATTCATGATTGCCAATCTTTCAGTAATGTTACTCTTTTTTGGACGGCATGTCTTTTCATGACTGAATTCTTCCATGGTTTCTATTTATAGATAGAAATGGTTTAAAAGCATGCATTAAATAAAATCTCTTTGATTCAAGAGAGCTATTCAAACTTTATATAAAGACACTAACATTAAAAAAGGGAAATTTCAAATTCAGTGAAGTCATACAAAATTCAAGCTAGTAAGACAATACAATCACCAAGTAAATAATGAAAAACAAGTATTATTTATTAAACTCTTACTACAAGCCAGGTAACCCAGTAAAGTATCTAGCTTTTGATCCTCACAATAATAGTATTAAGTAGGTGCTATTATTACCCCCATTTTACAGATGAGGAAACTGAAGATCAAAGGGCTGGGCAATGTGTCGAAAGTCACAAAACTAGTGAGTGACAGAGCTGGATCTCAACTCACTTACCTGTCTCAGAAGCACAAGTTCTAATTAATGACTAGACCAGTGCTATCCAATAAAAATATAATGCTACACTACAACAAAAATTTACGATGTACTATATGCTGGCTAACCGAACATAATAAAAAAATAAAAATAAATAAAACAAAAAAAAATAAAATTAAAAAAATATAATGCTAACCATATATATAAAACAAGTTTTTCTAGTAGCCATGTTAAAAAATTTGAATATAAACAGAGGAAATTAGTTTCTATAATGTATCTTACTTGGCCCAGTATATACAAAATACCATCATTTCAGATGTTATCAATGTGAAAGTATTAATTAGATATCTTACATTATATTTTCATATTAAGTCTTTGATATCTGGTCTACATTTTATACTTATAGCTTGTGCCAGTTTGGACTAGCCACATTTCCAGGGCTCAAGAGCCTCCTGTGGCTAGTGGTTACCATATTGGACAGTGTATCACTAGACCATTCCTTCATTCAGCAAACATTTCTTTTTTTTTTTTTTAAGATTTTATTTATTTATTTGTCAGAGGGAGAGCAGGAGCGAGCACAGGCAGACAGAGTGGCAGGCAGAGGCAGAGGGAGAAGCAGGCTCCCTGCTGAGCAAGGAGCCCTATGTGGGACTCGATCCCAGGACGCTGGGATCATGACCTGAGCCGAAGGCAGCCGCTTAACCAACTGAGCCACCCAGGCGTCCCTCAGCAAACATTTCTTGAGACCTACTGTGTATCAAAGTAGGGAACCAGCAAAACAAGGCCCTGCTCTTGTGAAGTTTAGCTTCCTTGGAGACAAACAGCAGTAGGTAAATAAACTCAGAATTAAGCAGTAACTTACCAGACAGTGATATGTGTTATGAAGAAAATCGGACAATATAATAGTGATTGGGTGATTGCTTGGATTGGGAAGATCCTGTAAAGAGGTGAGATTTCTAAAGTATCTAAAATTTCTTGAGTATCATGCACTCTGGAGGGACAGAAATTAGTGCAATAAGTAGAACCACAATAAGCATAACTAGCCTATTGAGTTCTGTTCCTTTCTATCGGGTAATTCTTTGTGCCTGAAAGTAATGTTCTTGTACCTTCCTATGCCTCTAAGTGTTTAAAAAAGAAAAAAATAGGAATTCACCTTCCTCAGGGGATATTGGGACTTTTAGTGAAATGAGGGCTAAGTCTTCTGGTGGGGATTTAGCTGGGGGAGAACAGCAGCACAAACATAAGGCATTTAAAATTTCTCCTTATGGTCAGAATAAAGGCCAAGATGGTACGAAATGAGAAGAGTTGAGTGGTTTGCATATTTTTTTTCTTTTAACCCTTTTAAAGATATAGACATTTGGTTTATTACCTATTAATCAATTAGGAAATACCTTCCCTCTAAAGTGACATCACTGAAAATCACCAGAACTCTCAAAGAAATCCTTACTTCATGACAAAATGCATTAAAACTGGATGCCATGTTCTAGTCTAAAACACAGAAGACAGGCTCTTTCTTCTAAAGTAAGTAGCATACCAAATTATTCAGCATTGAATAAAAGAACAGTTAACATTAAATTCTTTTCAACTTTTTTTTTTTGAAAGAGAGAGCACACACCTGCGTGCACAATCTCATGACCCTGAGATCATGACTTGAGCCAAAATTAAGAATCAGACACTTAACCCATTGACCCACCCCTCCCATTTCAATTTATAGTGAGAATTGATCATAACAAAAAGCGTAAGAAAACCACACTCACTATAGACAGTCAGTTTTATGTCCTTGGCTTGTTTGCCAGCCCCACTGGATGCAGCACACTGGTAGCGCCCTTTGTCACCTCTTCGTGCATTCTTTAAATGCAGAACTTGTCCTCTGTCTAGAAGTTCAATGTTAGGATCTTCTAAAAATAAAGGCCTAGAAAAAATAAATTTTATTCTGTGGGTCCATTTTCATTTCATTTCATTTTCTTGTGTTTCCTCTCTTGTTGGTCACAACAAACTTAAAAAGTCTACAAACGTTACTTATACATAGTTGCACACTTTATTCTATACAATCCAAATCTCTTCTCTTTGCTACTTGAGTCTTAGACACCTGCTCTCAAAACCCATAATAATACTTGAACTGTGACCATGTTGTGAAAAATAAGCTCTCACAAATAATATGGATCGCTGTAGGCATGTTAGTGTGGGCAAACCTCAGTAGCCCTCAAACGTGAAGTCTGGGAAATATCTACTCCTCTTTTGTGATTGTTTCTTTGTCTACCTTTAGAGAACCAGCCTAAGTATTCATCATGTCCAAAAAATTTTTTTTCTCATAATTTAAACAGTTCCATGTAAAAGCAAAATCATCTCTACATTTGAGTCTTGAGTTTTTCATTTTTATTTGTAGGGCACAATATTTAGTGTACAACAAATTTGAGTTTTCTATGGGTCTAACCTCTGTGTTTCTAAAATAAATTCACAGCATTTATAAAGTCATATAATTCGTAAGAATGAAAGGTATTACAAGACTCTGAGACCAATTTTTGAACAATAGTACTCAAAGCAATATTGTTTTTCCTTCATGTTCATTTAATAATATCTATGTGTTTAAAACACCTGAAAGGGAAAACATCCACAAGCATTTTCACATCTATTTCCTATCAGTCGGATCTTTGCAACAGAGAAACGGTACTCACTTGCCATCCTTGAACCATTGAATAACGGGGAAGGGTGTGCCTTTGACTCGGCATTCAAGGGTGATGTCCCGGTTGAGGACAACAGAGACTTCATTTGGAGAGCCGGCACCTATTATGGTAGGTGGGACTTGAACAAAGACATTTTGTTGTGAAAATCTATGACTTCCCAAAAAGAGTGGAGGGAGGAAGAACAGATTATTTTTTATTTCTACAATATTTCAATAAGATTTTAACATATTTAAATTTAGCATTTGGGTGGGTCCACAGATGCAATATGAAAAGGTATTATTGTGTGATATCTTATTTTTAATATTAAAATCTTATTTCCATTGATATGCCCCTAAGACATTCAAGCCAAGACACTGCAGAGAAGATGAGACATGTGTTCTTAGAGCTCACAGAAGAAGTCCGAGCTGGAAATAAAAATTTGGGAGTCATCAGTATACAGAATTCAAAGTAAATAAATGCCAAGACAGATCATGCCAGTGCGACTAATGATAGAAAAAGATTAGTTTGTTTTTCAGAGGCTATACGTAAATATAATAAGAATACGTTTGGTGAGGAAATGCAAAGTATTTCAGGTTCTGAAAAGACTAATAAGAGGGATTACTTTTATGCTGAAGCAGCTTAAAAATGGTTATTTGAAGGCAGCATCATTCCCAGACTTTATTTCCACCCCAGATTTAGAAATATATGCCCATTTGGATGAATGAAATATTGAAAACGGAAGAAGTCATTTTATCACAAAATTGGCAAATAGAATTTCATAAAGTAAAATTACGAAACTTTAAATTTGTGAGCACCATTAAAATGATCTAAATGCATTATATCCCAATCCTTCTACCCACACTCAGAATCTTCCCCTTTTAATTACGATCGGGGCAGAGGTGATTACTTGGAAGAGTTCATCAGAATGCAGGGAAAGGTGCATTTGCTACTTTCTCCAGCTCAAGTTACAACCTAGCAGTCTCCAGTGTTGAGAGCATTAGTGAGTTTTACTCTGCATCATCCCATATAGTTACTTTCCAGAGAACTTCCTGACCACATAATAGAAGAAATCAACAAGAGTAGTAAGTTATTATTTTAAGTATAAGATAGTACCAAATATTCACAGATATCTCTATGATAAATAATGACTTAAAATATTCTGTATCAGAGGATTCTGGGTAACCAATATTAAAAATAATGAAAGAATGAAACAAGTAAAATTTCTCTTATCAATTTTTTAAACTCTTTGTTCTTTCATAACTGTCAGCTCCATGCTGTTATAAGAAATGCATCTGAAAACTGTAGGTTCTTAAAAGACTGTTTCCCTTACCTAACACCTCGATGTTAAAATACTTCTGAGAAGTGCCTGCAACATTAACTGCTTTACAGGAATAGCTTCCTGCATCCTCCGGAGCAGCTCTTAAGAGCTTTAATATCTTCCCATTGTTCACGATCTGAATAGTGCTGCTTTCAGTCACCTTCAAAGGCCAAAATGGGCAGTGTTATTTCCAGTCCTCACACAGATGCACGACTAGTAATTGACATGGAAGCTTTATATCATTATTAATAGGAAAGCCACATCTGAATGATTTATTTCAGAGGCAGTGGCAAGGAATTATGCATATCCTGATGTCCTCACTTACCTGGACGTCATCTTTGTGCCACATAATGACGGGAGAAGGTGTACCTTCAACTTCGCAAAAGAGATTGGTCAGCTGATTGACCAACACAGAGACATTGGTTATCTGTTCTTTATCTTTAATTACTGGAGGAACTGCAAAAAGAGAGGAGTCATGGCTAGATAATTTTGTAAGAAATATTACTTATGAAGTTTCTTTACACAGGCCTTAGAAAGCAAATTCTAAGATACCTGATAGCTAGAAAGGCTGGTCATATTCAAGAACATGCCTTAACACAAAGTGAAAATCTTGACCAATATGTTTATAAATAACTCTTCTTAAAGTTTTATTTTAATTATCAATTCAGAGTTTTGAAGTGAGGATAAAACTTAGGATAAATTTAAGGGAGGAACTAGTTATTCCACATACCACTCAAAATGCAAACTGCTAGGGTCTTATTTAAGTCACGTGAGGGGGTCGCTACTTTGCTGATAGAAGTGCATATCATCCAGTGTCTATGGAAGCCAATATCCATGAAATTTTCAAATGAACATAACCTTTGACTGATATACAAATGTACAACTATTTCATTAAAGCATTACTTATAATAACAAATAATTGGTAACACCTGAATGTTCATCATTAATAGATGAAGGTTAAGGAAATCATGGCATATCCATACAGTGGGATGCTAGACAGGTATAAATAAGAGTTAGGAATAATGAATAATTCCAAAGATGGATATTTTAGTAAAATAGACAAGGTGTAGTGTAATGGATATAATATTCTCCTACATATGTACCCTTCTATACATAAAAAGAGAATAAAATACATATTCATACTTCCTTGCTATGTATAAAATATCTCTGAGAAATACACGCATGCGCACACACAAACTTAATAAATTTCTCTGTTGTTAGGGGGGATAAATACATAGCTTAGCTTAGGTCATGAGACTTCTGACTATTCTGCCACCTGAATTATAAATAAAGTCACAATAAAAAATTACATAAAATTTGAAATCAATCAAGTAATGAATGCAATCAGATTATCAATTTCTTGTTTGATAACATTCTATTCACATTAATTTTAAATAATTAGAAAATGTTACATACTCAACCATATGATTTTGGTATTTTATCTATGTTTACCGTGGACTTTGAGGTTATACTTTTTTTCTGTGGTTCCAGCTTCATTGACGGCCACACAGATATACTCCCCATTGTCAGACGGTGTAACAGAAGCAATGACCAACAATGTGCCATTTTCCAAGATAGAAATACCAGGCTCTCTGCCTGTCAGCTGTCTCCCATTCCGTATCCATTTGATGGTTGGTTTGGGGGTACCTAAACAAGAAATCAGAGTTTTGTGATATTCTATAATAAAACTAGGAATCATTATTAAATCTCAAATACATTGAGGAAAAACAAAAATTTTGTTAAGACTATAAGGTACCCTAAGGTACCATGCTACTTTTAAGATATTTCTCCTGGCATGAAATTTCAAAGAGATCATGGTATTTGATTCCTCTAATTCCTAAGCAGTCTTAACAGACCTATGGCCTCTAGGGTAGAGTTTGAGCCAGTTGTCTTTATCGAGACTTTCAGAAGCAAACAAAAGCATTTTCTTGTGTGAGATCATTGTAATTAATGGGGAAAAAACTATATTGATCAAGTGAAGAGAGTTCGGGGATAAAAATAAATGAAGAACAAAAAGTAAGAGGCGATCACAGGAACACAACATAAAGACTGCCCAATGAAGTAGTCATAAGTGCAGAATCGATGCTCTATAATTCACACTTTAAATAGCCCAGATAATCTAGAGATGAGGAACTTCTACTACTGACACATTTGGTGATCTTATGCTGCTAAACATAGGACAAGAGGAGTAATTCTTGACTTTTTATAATGAAAAGAAGACTGGGAAAGGAGAGGGCAGGACTGATTTCCTAGCTTGATTTATGAGTAAGTGGAAGTGATGTGCTGCTGAGTAGAAGTGATAAAACCATCTTGAAGTATGTAATAGAGCCAAAAGTACATACCAGAAATAGACAAACATTAATTCTGCATTAAGGATGTGTTTACTTAGCAAATAATATATCAGGCACTAGTCTAAGTACTTTCAAAGTTTACTTAATACCTATAAAAATAAAAATGATATTTAATGCATTTATATGACATTGTTAATAATCTTATATTCAAGGATAATAAAAATATTAAAGTTTTGACATATAATCCAAGACAAATACAAAAGAACGACAGTAACTATAGAACGTGTCACTAGGCTAAACTCAAGTTGAGTTAAGGAATTTTGAAAGTGACTATGAAAGTTGTACTTATGAGAAAAAAAAAACAAAAAAGATTGGCCAATTTCATTGTGCTAACAGTGAAGATGAGAAAGAGAAGGTGAATTGATGGACTGCAGTTGTCTATGTTTTCGAAGAAAAAAGGGTTATAGTCATTGCCTCATTTCTTCACATCCCACTCATTCCTTTATGCATTTCAATCAGACTTCTCAATGAATACTTGTTGAGTGAATAAATGAAAAATAAATGAACAAGCGAAAGAAGTTGTAGTCTCTTTAACTTATAAATAGTAGAACCGTCATGTACAAGATGAGACTTATCGCACAAGACAAGGAAGGCATCTAGCTACTTTAAATGGAATTTCACCTGGAATTATATCCCAGGTGAAAATGGCAAACCCAAGAGGTGGTTTTTCAAAGTGGAATAGGGAAGTCAAAACAGCTGGGAAGCCTTGAAGTCTGGGATCCTACAGAGAGCAAAGGGCAGCAGTGCCACTGGTAGGGATCCAGAAGCAGCAAGTACTCAAATACCCAACTTTAAACCCTTCAAAGGGTCTCTTCTCCAGGCTTTGTCTCCTTCACCACTATGGGGACAGTTACCGATAATTATTTTGATATGTGAAAAGCTTGTTAAAGTTCTCCAGTAATGCTGCTAGAAAATAATCATTGGTGAGAGCTACTGTGGAGAGATGCAAAATCTTGCTACAGAAACAGGAAGAGCCATGAGGCCCTTCATCTGCTGCTGCCTCCAGGAACAACCGCTAAGGGGCCTTTGTGGGAGCACTGATGGTACCAACTGCATGGAGGTGATGGAAAGAATACCACGTGGACTTTGCCAGAACTGCTGCAAACACATCTGAGTCACTGTGGATGAACGCATATGTGAAAGAGACGACGTTCTGAACCACCTACTGGCATCCCAAGGGTGATAGTGACAATGTCTTTTTCCCATCCCCCTGAGGAGAGAGAATGAGAGTTTCCTCCCAGGAAACATGGTGGGATAGAAACCCCAGAAATTCAGGAAGGTAAAAGGAGTTTGGATAAGCCTCAGAGTATCAAGGTCGACCCTGCCTTTAGGATTACCAGTAGAGGGTAAATCTGAGAAAAGAGGTTTTCAGAAGAGCAGTATCAGGGGTTAGTCTTAATTTATACTTCTGAGTAAGATAAATGCAAAAAATTCTGAATAGCTCTAGCTGTTACATTTTAAAGAGAAATCCTATCAAGACCGAATGAACTAAGAATTAACAGGAAAGAGCAAGAACTACATGGGAAACATGATAGATAAAGCAAGCTTAGAAGAACAGAGCTTTTTCCATTGAAATAGATAAAATACCGGTGAGGGAAAATACCTATTCAAAGAGGTGTTATTTAAAAGAGAGATTAATCCCCAAAGGTTGTAACAAGGGCTAACAAGTGGATCTTTTCATAAAGATGTTTTGGGTCCAATAGAGTATTCTGAAATAATATAACATTATGCTAATGCCCATATGTCCAAGAACTACATACCTTTTGCAGGACATGGAAATGCAATGCGTTCACTGGCCAGTCTTTCTTGGAATGGGGTGTTATATGGAGGTTCTAGGTCTTCCAGTGTAGGTGGTTCTATTAGAACAATAAATGCATTATCACAGGCTTTCCTTAAGCAATACCAAACTCTCCTGCAGCATCATCAAACCAGTTACACTGGTGAACTGTTATCTTTCCTGACTCTCTTCCTAATATGACACATATTTCTAACTGCCAGACATATCTACCTCAGGCTATGCAGTACATTTATCAAACTGCTAAAAATATATTGGTCAAATCTTTTGCTAGAGAAGACAAGATACAGGGTGACTGGGGGGTGGGGGTGGGCAGCCAGTTAATAGACAATCTTGATTTTGGCTCAGGTCCTGATCCAAGGGACATGAGATCAAGCCCTGTGTTGGGCTCTGTGCTCAGTGCAGAGTCTGTTTGGGATTCTCTCTCTCTTTCTCCTCTCTCTCTCAAATAAATAAAATCTTTAAAGTAGACAATTGCAGAGAGCATCATGCGATTTTAATTTTCCGCACAGTACTTCTCCTGATCTGTATTTCTTTTTTTTTTTTTTTAAAGATTTTATTTATTTGGGGAGCCTGGGTGGCTCAGTAGGTTAACGTCTCTGCCTTCGGCTCAGGTCATGATCCCAGAGTCCTGGGATCCAGCCCCGCATCGGGCTTTCTGCTCAGCATTGAGCCTGCTCCCTCCTCTTTCTGCCTGCTTCTCTGCCTATTTGTGATCTCTGTCTGTCAAATAAATAAATGAAACCTTTAAAAAAAAAAAAAGATTTTATTTATTTATTTGACAGACAGAGATCACAAGTAGGCAGAGAGACATGCAGAGAGAGAGGGGGAAGCAGGCTCCCTGCTGAGCAGAGAGCCCGATGCGGGGCTGGATCCCAGGACCCTGGGATCATGACCCGAGCCGAAGGCAGAGGCTTTAACCCACTGAGCCACCCAGGCACCCCATGATCTGTATTTCTTACTTTTTTGCTTGCTTTCTGTCTACTCACAGGAGAACTGCTTTTGCCAGCAGGTCATATAATATACCCCCACCCTACATATATTTTCCTATACCAAAAATCACCTTGGACATGTAGTGTTATTTCTGTTTCATCACTGCCCGCCATGTTAGTAGCAACACATGTATATACGCCGGCATCCGAGAGCAGGGCTTGGTCAATACTTAACGTTCCATCTGAATTGCTCACAAGCCGCACTCCATCAACCAGTGTGGCACTTCCGCCCTTAAACCACGTGATTACAGGAAGAGGCGTCCCTTGAGCATTGCACGGAATGTCCACTCTTTGACCAGCTTGGACTTTCATAAGTTTAGGGCCACGTTGTATCTTTGGAGGAACTAGAAACAATTGGGTATTAATAATCCGATTTAAGAAATTTCTTTCTCTTCTCACTGCTAATGAGAACTCCTTACAAAGAGGCAGCATGAGAAAGTAGAACAATCTCAGGATTTGGGCCCAGGCTCAGTCCACGTACTAGCTGGGCGATCTAGGGCAAGTCAGTAAATTTCCTGAAGCCTGTTTCCTTGATAATCCAGGCAAGAATAACCTCTTTAATACCAGTCCACTGCAAGGATTATGGGCAATAATAAATAGAAAAGCCCTCATGCCAAACTTGAGGGAAAGGCAAGTGTTTGAAAATGTTAGGTCTCCTTTAATTTATAAATAATTTAAAGTTTAAAACACTCTTAAAAGGCAATGATTTCTATAATGTAAGGGAGTAAAAGAAAAAGCATTTCTTTTCAGGTGTTCCTAGTTTTTGCTCTCTTTGTGGAAGGTTTAGCCAGACAGTGAGAAAAGTTTCTCATGAAAACCTTTGCTAATTTCAGAGAAGAAAATCAAAACCAAAATCCAGCCTCTATTACTTGTCTTTATCTACCTTCCTTTAGAAACATGAGATAATTTATCAGAACATTGGCAAATATTACTGGTCTCTACATCCATGCATTATACACTAGAGAATCAAGTTAACTCATAAGGATATCATTAGAATTTATGTCCTTACATCCCTACAAAGCCCCATTCGTTGGTCCTTTGTTTCCTAAACTTAATATTTAGCCAGTTATAAGGTTGTGGCAACCTTATAATTTTGAGAGGATTGTTAGCATCATTTTATGAAAGAGAAAACTAAAGGTAAGAGAGGGTAAAATGCCCAAGATACACCACAGCTAGTAAATGATAGAACTCTCCTTGGATCTCAAATCCCACGGCTAATAGGACACTATTACAGTGATTGATCCGAGAGGGAAATCAGGGCAATACTACTTAAGAAAATCTTTTCCTGATATTTGAATATTTGGCACCTATTAGTGCCTGGCAGAGAATGTACTCACTAAGCATGTGTTAAATAAATAACTATTTGGACAGACTATGGTAAAATTGAGGGAATAAAACAGATTAACCGAAAGTTTTTAAAAGTTAAAAAGTTCCAGGAAGCAGAATGTTTTCAGTTGAAGAATTCTTTGAGTACTGAAAATGAACATTTAAATACTAATAAATTCTTTGAGAACTCACAGTCATCTCTTTTTTTGAGTATATCAAAAAAAGTATATCTTTTTTTTTTGTAGTATATCAAGAGTTGTCATAAGTGACTACGGACATTTAGTAAAATGGAGAGCCAAAATTTCAATACTGTTTATTTAAGGAAAAGGGGAAAAGTTGTCTATAGATGGCAAATAAACTTTTCAAAGGAAATGAAAGAAAATCACAAGTCTCCAATTTTAGAAAATTTTTCTCTAATTACTCTACATACAATTTGGAGATTAACTATCAAAGAAACTACTATGACAGATCTTCCTGTTACCAGTACACAGATATCACATGCCTTCATTTCAAAACTCACCATGGACATTTAATTTAACAGACTGAGTCACATTCCCAGCTATATTTGCGGCAACGCAAAGATACATCCCACTATCTGAAACGCGGGTCTCAATGATCTTCATTGAACCAGAAGGCAGGAATGTGTGTCTAAAAGAAAGAAACCACATAGTAGACCATAGAATATGAGAATTTAATATCCCCAAAGCAGCTGCACTTCAGTGTGAAATTTCTACTCTGCAAGCAGTTTTTGAAACCATTCTCCCATCTATATTATTTCTATACACCTTTAAAGTCAGGAATTTTCATAATTCTATTGTGTATGTGTATATATGTCATAGTGTATGCTGTATACATTCTGTATGATGTTCTTACAAATACAAAATCAGTTTCCTTTTATCCTTAGATCTAACCTAATGGTCTGCAATTACCAAAAACTTGTACCTCTCTCTGTGTTATTAAGTTGTGACTATACAAAGAAATTATATTTTAGTAAGTAAGTTTTGAACATATCTTGAATACTATACTGTTTTTTTCTGCAATGCTTTGTTAAAAAATTTAGTGTGTTAAAATAAAGGTGAAAGAAGGTACATTCGTAATTCTCAAATATTTACTGAATATGTTCTTCCTACAGGACAATAATGTAGTTGAGTGAGCCAGATCAACATATAAAAATGTTATTATGTTAACTGTATTGAAATAGATTTAAGGAGGAGAGGGCCAGATAGACCTGCTTAATCAAGATTTCTTATATACCTAGGAAAAAGAAAAGTTGTTCTACTAGCCCTGAGACAGACAAAGGAATAAAGAGTTAAGGTCAAAATTCCCCCAAAAGAAGTAAGCACCTAGGAGAATCCAACATGTAATACTCAATGACAGAAATGTTATTACAAAGATCAAGGAAAGGGCCGATTATTCAAAAATGATGTTGGGCAACAGGTTCTGCACATGGGAAAAATAAACTTTAAAAAAATAGAGCACTACTACCTGGCGATTCACAGACCTGTACCCCTGGGGCTAATAATACATTATATGTTAATAAAAAATAAAAAATTAGGGGCACCTGCGTGGCTCAGTGGGTTAAAGCCTCTGCCTTTGGCTCAGGTCATGATCTCAGGGCCCTGGGTTCGAGCCCCGCTTTGGGCTTTCTGCTCCGCAGACAGCCTGCTTCCTCCTCTCTCTCTGTCTGCCTCTCTGCCTACTTGTGATCTCTGTCTGTCAAATAAATAAATAAAATCTTTAAAAATAAATAAACAAAAAATAAAAATTTAAAAAATAGAGCACAACCTAAAAACAGACACAACATAAAAATTCATATGGATCAAGTTCCATAATGTGAAAAACAAAGGAAACCAGGAAAAGTCAACTATATCTGCAATCCTGTACTTCTTTCATTCAAAAATATCGAAAGCAAATATTTTTCAAAGAAAGAGTAAGTTTATGTAAAGTAGTTTTTTAGTTGTCTTTTTTACCCTCACCAGTGGTAGCATGAATATCTGGCTTCATAAGTATACATCAGTAAGTTTAACAGACATAGCTAGAGACTCACCAGAACTTCTGGCATGATACTGAGTTAAAATAGTAATTGCTACTACTCCTTGAGAACTAGAGACAGGGGTGTGTGGAATATACATTATCTTATATAATTCTTGCAGGTAAAGATCAACTCCATTCCATAAATAAGCAATCTAGGTTCAGAGGGCCACTGAAAAAATTTGCCAAAAGTTTCAGGCAAACTTTAAGTGGTGGAGGTAAGTTTAACCTTGTATTTGCAGGGCAACAAAGGTGGTACCTTAAAGGCTCTGGCGTTCTGGTTTCCACATCTATCAAATTTAGCCTATCAGATTATTAGCCTATCAAATTTATGGTCTCCGTGGGCCTTTAAATGTCTAAAGGTTTAATCAAGAAAATTTTTACAAAACCATCTAATGAAAGTCATATCTTAGTCATTAGAGTACTTATTGTATACTTCTTTGGGATTAATGAGATTCTATGTGTTCTATGCATTTGTGCTAAACAGATCTACAAATATGCTCCATTTCAATAACTACCTTGTAGAGGCACCTGTGGGAAATTACATCAAAGTTGGGTGTTAGCATTTCTGATATTAAAGAGTGATTTAGAAGGTATACATATATTTGCTGTAGGCTCCGGTCCATGCGTGAATTATCTAAAATTTAAAAATCATTTTTGGAAACATCTGTAAGCCTAAGTAGGTACACCCATCTGCCCCAAGAGATTCGGTTTTCACGTGTCACGGTCCATCCCAGATCCCCTACCTTGGAGAGAATGGAGAGATGAGCTGGGTCTCTTTGGCCCAGGTAATGATGGGTGGGGGTAAGCTCTTCACTTCACATGGAAGTGTCACCTCTTCCCCTGCAAGGACGGAGATCTCAACAGGCTTATCTTGGGACAGTCCTCGTTGAGCTCCAAACACTCTGGGCCTTACTGAAATAAACACATGTTTTTGGAAGGGAGAGAGTACATTGAAAACATTTACCTTACATTCAAATGTGGATTACTAATATTCTTTAAAAATGTACAAAAAGATGTTGCTGTGCATTCCAGAGTTTCAGGGCATCTCTAAAACTTTCCATTAATATATTTATAGCGAGAGCTGAAAGGTAAATGACCAGAGAGTTTCCCTTTTTAGTTCTTCCTTTCTGAACATAATGAAGAGGTCAGCTGAAATGCCCTTTGAGAACCTGCCATTTGTACAAGGAATTCCTCAGGGCAGAGTGCTCAAAAAGGCACAGCTGAGGCTTGGCTTTGCGAGGGGGTTTTAACTAACGGGTGTTTCCGAAGCTGCTTGGGTGCAGCGAGCATACTCCTCAGGAAAACACCATAAAATTTTTCCAAATGGCTATACAATTAGTCTCCCTTTAAATAAGAATCTCAGTAGAAGAAATGGGGGTTGGCAATAAAAATGCGTTTTTGTAAAATGCAGTTCACTTTGGGAGAACAGCCCCTGCTAATATGGTTTGGGAGAGAAATGTGAGTTTTGGCGCAGGCAGACAGTGTCAAAGGAAAACACTCCTCCGGGGGCTCTCACCATAGACGGTCAGCTGCACTTTCCTTTTGGCGTAGCCGGCTGCATTGGTGGCGGTGCAGACGTACTCCCCGCTCTCTTCACCCTCAGGTGACAACACATACAAACTTCCATCAGCCCCTGCGGAAAACTTAGCACTGCTGGTGGAGATCAGCTCGCCTTTCTGCGAAACACAGCAAAGAGGGTTTTTTTAAGATAATAAAGGAGTGACTTCATGTCTGAAAAAGGAAGAGAGGAAGAAAAAGATCTCCGTGGGGGAAAATACTAGATTTTTAAAAAATGCTCATTTGACTCAAGTTATTTGTAGGAAAATTTGAGCAAAGAAAGCAAAGGCAGAATTGTGACACACTGAACCATGTCCCCTTTGTTCCAGAGCTACTTAAAAATGGAGGGAATAATGGTAATAATAAAGAATGGGACAGTCATATGCTAACCATGCACAGTTTTGAGCATGTCACATGAATTAATTATTTTCATGTTCAAAACAATCATATGAGCAGGAACTACCATGATCTCCTATTTTATGGATGAAAATATAAAAGGTCGGGGATGATGTGGAGTAACAGTGGTAGAGCTGGGACTTGAACCCTGGCAGTCAGGCTCTGGACCCCAAACTCTTTCTTAACCTTCATGCTTTATCATGGCACAAAGCCACCCTAGCCTTTCATTTTTCTGTTTTCCTAAAATGCATTAAACTTATGTATAGTACCAGACACTGTAGAGTTTGGGGATCAGCTACAGCACTGGGTTTTTGTGTCCAGAATGCAGAAATCTTTTTACTTATAGCTGTCAGATTTAATTTACAGAAAATACATGCTATCTTCATGACTGTTCAAAGATGAAAAGGACTTCCTTAGCAAATGGGTTTTTCCTCCTTGCAAGAAGACAAGTAAAAGCTGGACAACTTCATGATAGGGACACAGGGGAATAAATGAGTTTGTGTATGTCTTATTTTGCCTTCCTAAAAGAACAGGGTCTGAGACAAAGATTTGGGGGCAAGAAGTTTAGTTGGAAAGCGATCCCCAGAGGCTCAAGCAGGTGGGCGGGAGAGTGAGGCACAGAAAGAAGGAAAGTTAAAAAGGATTTCAGTGCTCTTCTTTCCTCTGGGGCTGGGCTGATAAGCTTCCATGTGCTGGGATCCTTTGAGAAACTGTGTAGAAGAGACTCAGAAGTATTCTGATGGATGAGAAGCAGGTCATTTATAGAGGATACCTACCCCCAAGTTGTCAATGCCCCTACACTTCTCAACTACCCAAGAGCAGGCTGAGTGGCCTTGTGGGACTCTGGAGAGAGCCCTGATTCCAAAACCTAGAGAGACACACGCATGAATGGGACTCTGGCCGAGCTCACGGAGCTGTCCACTGGAGTTGCGCTGAAATCACAGGGGCTGCGGGGATGTGGCAAGGGTAGAAAAGGATCTGCTACAAACATGCTGAGTGTTTAGAAAAGTTCCTGGTGTATGTTAGTGTTCACTGTTGGTCGTTAACGTTCCTCCAGCATCAGGTAGGTGACTGTACTAAGGACATTTTAAGGTCCCTTCCAAGTGGTACGACTGCATAGGTTTTCCTTTTTATAAAATTCTATGGGACAGTCACAAGTCCCGTGTATGATGAAAAATATTCAAACACTGTGATAACACGTAACATTAACAAACACTACTGGGTAGGTCATTTACCTTGGACCAGATGATGGATGGCTTGGGAATTCCACTTGCTTTGCATGGTAGAGTTACCGGAATGCCTTCAATTGTGCTGAGTACCTGCTGCCCGTGCTGAATGGTTGGCAGGACTGAAAAAAGGAGGCAATATTCAGAATCTGAGCATCTGTTCTTCCGTTTAAAGTTGCACATTTTTAGAAGACATTGCGTATTTGTAAAAACTAGCTAAGACAACATTTTCTGATCGAAATGTAGAGTAACTTGGGAGGGAGGGTAATAGAGTAAATACGGTAACTCTAATCTGAAGATTTTAGTAAAATATTAATTTAAAGTCAAGTAGTGAATTATGCATGGCAAGTTAACTTTCCTAACAAAAGTAAGACTGAGGAAATCCACGTTTTCCTGGAAACTCAAGGGGGAATTACATCCGAACATTTACACATTTAACCATACTTTTCATCATTGTCCATTGCCTATTAGGCTGCAAAGAGCTGACATAAGCCCACGGCCAGAGAAATGGACTGTTTAACCACCACATATTTAATATCTGCCTATTCACAAGAACTGCTTAACAAGCTACTAAATTTAACCCAGAAAGAAGGATATGTTTTCTTAAAAGAAATTCAACAATAAAAGTTGCAAGGCCTTAGGCATTTACATTTAAAAGACTAAAATACAAGGTTCTAAGTCAGTAGTTTTCACTAAGAAGAATAACATACCTTTTGACTTTAGAAAGCAACTGAAGAATTAACATTATATGAGCAGAAGCAAAAGGAAAAGGAAGACTGTTAATTATTCCATTCTGTGCATATCTCGATTAATCACAGGCAACTAGCATATGAGAAATTATCTAAACTCAATGTTCTCAAAATAATGAATTTGATTAACGAAGTTCCCATACATGAAAGTTCTTAACATAGCACAAGGAACACACTACAAGCCCAATATACACCAGGCACTTCTTTTCCTTCCCCTGGAGAGATGAAAGTGGAACGGCTCCCCAGGGCTCATGCACTCACTGATGCTCCTGCTTTTGAGACAAGTTTCTCTAGAATTATCACAGCTACCTGGGAGGAGAAGTTTGCCAGAACAAGAGGTACCAGAGACTTCTGTGCATAAACTTCCCTGGAAGGCTTAGCTTTGATACATACTGGTATTTTCTCAAGGCTGGGTTTATTCTTTAGATAACTCCCTTTAAAAAAATTGGCAAAAAAAAAAAAAATCCTAGATACTCTTTACATCAGGCTACTCTCTAATTCCAGAATCATCATGGAAGAGTCAACTCTCAACTCTACTGTAATTTTGTGGCTACATGGAATAAGCCATTTTCTTAAATGCATACTGAGTTTGACAGCTATTAGGGGAAGTGGCAAATTTAGGCATTTTCACATCCGATGACATCTGCCTGTGGAAGGGCTGTTTCCTTCCAGGTTGTCCACCTACCTAAATCAAGATGACAAGTGAGTGGTTTTCCATTTTTATTTACATCTATATTTGCATGCATTAATTTATCCCTTTAAGAACTGGTCATTGAGAGCTTTTAATGAGTATTCTTAAAAGGGGCGAGGCAGAGTAATAAAGGAATGGCAGTGCTAATTAACATGCCTACGGAGGCATAGAGAACTCCTGATGCTGTGTCACATCCAACTCAAAAACTAACCTGTTGGCTGAATGGTTGCTCGGTTTAGTTCCTGTCAAACGTCTGGGTTGATTTTTTTTTAACCTTAGTAACTAAGACAGTTACTCATTTAATTTCATTTAAGATGGATGAAATATGTTGTGAAGTGATCTTTTCAGCTTTTAATCGTCAACATTTAGTGCATCATGATAAACCACATCACTGGTTCCTCTGTCTCCTTGCTCCTCTGATCTGGGCAACATCCCAGCTAATCACATCTCTCTTCCACTCAAGTAAAAATTTGCCTCAGAATCCTTCTCAACACAATATTCTATGGAGGTGACATGATTATATTTCCATACTAGATTCTCAAGGCAGTCCCCAAGCACCTTCTAGGAAATCAATGGACTGATTTTTCTCTAAAAATAAACATAACTGTATTCAATCTGGCATTATGCATTTACTCTTTTAGACTGTAATTTACTGTTACTTTAATGTTTCTTTAAAATAGTATTTCTTCAAGAATATCTCATGCAATGTTGGTGGGGGCTGGTATAAGATTGAGAGAGGCAGAAGAGGCTATTTACAAAGAGACACAGATAAAAAAAAAAAAGCAGATAGTCTGCAGCCACTGATAATTTCAATAGACCAAGCAAAATGTGGAAATTACCAGATTCTCCAACTCATGTCCTAAAAAAAGGATGGATTTACTAAAAACAAATGTTCTGTGTTACTTTCATCTCTGTACACAGAACTATCCTTTAATGCCACACTTAAAGCAATGCTGCAAAGTCTTTAAAGAAAATATAAAAAAAACCTTATGACAACTTAAATTATGAAGTTGTCACTTATTTATTGAGATGTAAAAAGTTCCTGACTGTTAATCACGAATGGAAAAAGATAGCTTTTGGATTTTCTTATTTGTGACCTTTTAAGTTATCTAACATGCGAAAGGGCTGTTTGGAGCACATGAGGTGGCCTTTAGAAAAGTTTAAGTCATTTCTAGCTAACACACAAAGGGGTCATTAGTAAGGACATGCTTGTTGCACAATCCAAAAAGAAAAGGCAATTTGGATGGAATAATAAGTTCAGCTTGCCTGAAATTAAAATGTATTTTTAAACATAACTCTTTGAGAACTGAGTTCACTTTTATCAATTAAGAAACCACTTACAAAAGCCCTTGGCCAGACTCAGCTGGTGACTCCCAATAAAGCCTTTTTTGTCTATGTAGGAAAGGGAATTCTGGAAACAGCCTTAACAATGTAAATAGTGTTCAAGAAATAAGGCTTACTGTTAAGAATAACAATTAGGGGAAAAGTCTACTTCTTACAACTAGAAGACAGAGTTACTTGATTTAGAGACATAAACCTAGCTTTGAACATGGTTTTGGAAAGAATTACAATGGGTGTGTCTCTTACCATGTACATCCACGGTGGTAGTTTTGTTAACGGTTCCAGCAACATTACTGGCCACACAAGTGTATTTGCCTCCATCCTGAAGGCGAACTCTTTCAATATGGAGACTCCCGTCACTGCGTATAGTGATGTAAGGATTTTGGACCAACTTAAAGAAAAAAAAAAAGTCATATTTAATTTGAAAGCTAATGTTCCCTAAGCCAAAACAAGATTTTTTTTTCCCCAACTGTGTTATTAAATGTCTTATAACAAAATATTTTAGCACCCTTAAGGGAAAAATGATGAGCATAAAATGTTACAAAGAGTAGAATCCATTATATGTCATCCTGATATACCACCAAAAATAACATGTACTAACATCCGTAGGAGTTATGCACATGCTGGAAAAAGGAACAAAATGGATACATCACCTGACATGAAACAAGTGATGTCTCTATTTTGTGTCTCTGTGACTTTTGGTATCACTCAGGACCCAAATTCCATTTGTGACTTTTCCTTTTTACTAATTTGTTGTTTTTCAAGAAGCATACAGTTCCACTTGCAAGTTCTTTGATATTTTCATTTTTGGCAAACAGGCAGTCATTCAACTTGAGAGAATGTGATTCATTTCAACACTCACCTTTTTCAAAAAATGATGCAAATTTTTAGAGGCAATGGATGATATAGGAACTGTGTCAGAGAAGGTTGGCAATATTTTCTATTAAAAATGATCACTCTGCCATTTATGCATTTTGTTCAATCACGGGATACCTTTGTGCTCAAACGGTATCCTCCTTTGTTAGAAGGGCATTTAATTATTGAGTGAGGTCTCCTAATTTTCGTCAGGGTTTTATGCAAATATGAACGATTTCACATCTTATTACAAGGAGTCAGTTCACTTCTAATTAGAACTTCAAAAAGAGAGTGAGTCTAACTACCCTGGAAAATGGAAGGAAAGTGCTCTTAACTACATGAAAATCTATTGCCAGAGATAGCATGTTTGCAAAAAATTCCATAGAACTAGGACAATTTTTTCAAGTCCTTCCATAAGCCAAAGTTATACACTGGAAAAAAAAGACACAAAATAGATCCACATTTTCAAATAGTTCATGATAAAAAATATAACTTTGAAATTATTAAATAATAAAAATAATAAAGATTAATGATAGAATTTTATGAAAATATCAATATTTATTATATCCTACAAAAAGGATATAAAAATATTTAAAGGCTATAAAATAATTTTATATTTTTTTCACTTTGTACATATTCTGAAGAGTTTATTAGTTGCATTGAATTTAATGCAAAACTATAAAAATCATACCATTGATTATTTCTCCATCTTATTAATTCCAAAATAATGTCAACTGCATAAACATGTTAATACTGAAAAAAAGTTTTTCTTTTGTATTTTTGTATATTTATTAAGTTGAAATTTCAATGGTTGGAATACATTGTCTCTTACACAAGGAAATTAGAAATGTGAATGCATGGATTTAAAATGTTCTTACCATGGCTGAATTCTTAATCCACCGACGTTCTGGAATGGGATTTCCAGCCAACAGAGCACAAGGCAAAGTAAGCTGCTGTCCTTCAATGACACTGGTCACTGAAGGGCTGATTCCAATAAGTGGAGCAACTGAGACAGACAGAAACAGGGATTATCAACTCAATCTTACCCAAAAGGAAGACAAACATCCTTACAGGCCAAGATTATGCTCTTTAAAAAGTTGAATTTTCAAGAATAAGATTTTTAAGTATAAATGGGTTTGAATTCAAACGCAGAGATCAAAGACCCTTCTAAGAAGAGAGAATGGCAAGAGGGCAGATTATTTCATTCAGCATAATCTTTTCCAGTCCCGTCCTTGTTGATACAATACCCAACTTTTGTATCAACATGGACGGGACTGGAAGAGATTATGCTGAGTGAAATAAGTCAAGCAGAGAGAGTCAATTATCATATGGTTTCACTTACTTGTGGAGCTTAAGGAATAACACGGAGGACATGGGGAGATGGAGAGGAGAAGGGAGTTGGCGGAAATCGGAGGGGGAGATGAACCATGAGAGACTGTGGACCCTGAGAAGCAAACTGAGGGTTTTGGAGGGGAGGGTGGTGGGCGGATGGGTGAGCCTGATGGTGGGTATTATGGAGAGAGGGCACATACTGCATGGAGCACTGGGTGTGGTGCATCAACAATGAATCTTGGAACACTGGAAAAACTTTTTTAAATTAAATTATTAAAAAAAGAGAGGGCAGATAATAGTATAGAAGTAGAGAATGTAAAAAAGAATTAATCTATGGCACGGAAGGCCAGAAATACCAAGCTAAGAAATGTCCAATATATCCAATAGATAAATGGAAAGGTGCTGGGAGCACTTATAAATTTTAAGTGGGATCATCAGAACAAATCTCCGGAAATATTAATCTGCCCACTGTGACTAAGACTTACAGGAGAAGAGAAAGACGGGAGGGAATGAGATCAATGAGGAGGCTATCATAACAGCTCAAGCAAATAAAAGGAGGTGTTCTCTCTTAGATGTAAATATGTTCTTTTCTAGGAATTAATAAATTTAAAACAAATCAAAGCAAAAATCCCTAGATATTCTATTTGGAAAACCTAAATATGTAGATGAATAAAGGGAGATATAGAAAGAAAATTTTATAAATGCATATTAATGAGAAAGGCACTGTTTAGCATTCACTTTAAATTTACATTTATTTACATTTCATTTAATGCTGTAATCATTTAAACAATGTAGTACTAGTGCATCAGTAGAATTCCAAGGAACAGACATAGGAATACAAATTTAGCATGTGACCAAATGGGTATTTTAATCAGTGGGAAGAGAATATTCAATAAAAGATACTGAAATAAATGTCCTACCACTTGGAAATAAATGATATTGTATCCTTACTTCATGTTATATCTAAAAATAATTTCATGTGGACTTAAAATGAGAAGTGTAAAATAGGGAATCAGAAAAGAATGCCACTCAGGGAAATACAAATCAAAACCATAATGAGATACCACCTCACACCAGTCAGAATGGCTAAAACTAACAAGTCAGGAAACGACAGATGTTGGCGAGGATGTGGAGAAAGGGGAACCCTCCTACAGTGTTGGTGGGAATGCAAGCTGGTGCAGCCACTCTGGAAGACAGCATGGAGGTTTCTCAAAAAGCTGTAAATAGAGCTACCCTACGACCCAGCAATCGCACTACTGGGTGTTTACCCTAAAGATACAAATGTAGGGATCCGAAGGGGCACATGCACCGAAATGTTTATAGCAGCAATGTCCACAATAGCCAAACTATGGAAAGAACCTAGATGTCCACCAACAGATAAACAGATAAAGATGTGGTACGTACACACACACACACACACACACACACACACACACTAGGGAATACTATGCAGCCATCAAAAGAAATGAAATCTTGCCATTTGCAATCATGTGGATGGAACTAGAGGGTATTATGCTGAGCGAATAAAGTCAATCAGAGAAAGACAATTATCATATGTTCTCTCTGATATGAGGAATTTGGGAGGCAGGGTGGGGCATTGTGCGGGTAGTGAAGGAAAAAAATGAAACAAGATGGGATCGGGAGGGAGACAAACCATAAGAGATTCTTAATCTCATGAAACAAACTGAGGATTGCTGGGGGGCAGGGGGGTAGGGAGAGGGTGGTTGGGTGATGGACATTGGGGAGGGTGTGTGCTATGGTGAGCACTGTGAAATGTTTAAGCCTGATGTTTCACAGACCTGTATCCCTGGGGCAAATGATACATTAAATGTTAATAAAAATAATTTTTAAAAAAAGGATGCTATGACTCTAATGTGTATATGTATGTATTTATATTTAGACTTAAATCAATTTATTCAAGTTAATGTTCATTTCTTCAAATGGAAGATAAGGAACTTAGAACAGGTGATATGTAAGGTTATTTCCAGTTTTAAGGTTTTATTTATTTATTTGACAGACAGAGATCACAAGTAGGCAGAGAGGCAGGCAGAGAGAGAGGGGGAAGCAGGCTCCCTGCCGAGCAGAGAGCCCGATGCAGGGCTCCATCCCAGGACCCTGAGATCATGACCTAAGCCAAAGGCAGAGGCTTAACCCACTGAGCCACCCAGGCGCCCCTTATTTCCAGTTTTAATATCCCATGAAATATGAAATAGAGTGGGGGGCAGAAAACTAATTTAGTAGTCAAATATTTACCTGTTTTTTGTTTGTTTGTTTGTTTGAAGTGGCAAAGGCAAGAGAGGATGTAGTAAAAGAAGTCTGATGAGCGTGATAGCAAAGCACCTAATTGATCTTACCAAGTCCTGTCACTGTTACTGTTATCTGGGACTGGATCTTTCCAAACTGGTTTTCAGCTTCACAAATATAGGTTCCTTTATCATTTGCCCATATATCTGAAAATAAGAGATCATTTACTCATTCAGCACCATCTATGAAGCACAGCTCTGTGCCAGGCACAGTGCAGAGATCTGTGGGTGGAAAATGTGCGGGTGCTATCTTCTGGTAGTTCCTACTCCAGGAGAGGAGACGTACATAGAACCAACAATCATACCACAGTGTGATAAATACTGTAATATGCATTTCAAGCAATGAGCTGTGGGAACACAGAGACAAAAGAGACTGATGGCATGTAGAGGACTTGGGGAGGAGTTGCAGAGCAGGTAGGATACGAGCTGTATCTTAAATAGCAGGTAGAATAGGGGAAGGGCACTTCAAGCCCAACAGGCTACAAAGACAAAAGCATAACTTGAAAAATTAAGGTCTATGCAAAGAATGGAAAGCTGCACCACCAACGCATCCTGCAGCAGCACCCTGGGGACATTCGGAAGGTTTGCAAGAGAGATTTTTTTTTTTTTTTAGTTGGTTCAGTGACTGGGAGAGTGCATTAGCACTTAGTGGGCAAAAACTGGAAGGGCCATGCAGGAGGGCAGACTCATGAAAGGAACAATTATCCCTAATATACCAAGTCCAGTAAGATTTTTGAAGATCCCACTGGAAATCCATGGATTTGATGACTTTGTTTATCATTATATGACAATTACATTTATCAATTTTTATGTCTGAGCTGTCAGATTCATGGGGATGCACATAAACATGAATGTACATTATGTAGACATTGCCAGGATAGACATTTATGTAGACATAAATGTAGACATTTACCTATGGGAATACCTACTGTTTCAATAAAAATTACTTTCTTTTCCTCTGTACTACATTTTCAATGTTAAAATAGTTATTACTGTGTAGGCAAATAAAAAATATAGACTTTATTTCAAGATAGCAAAAAGAATATTACAAAGTATTTTTAATTAAGGAAGGTGTTGAGGGATCAGGATGAAGACTACTAGGTTGAAGGTCATGTGGACACAGTCAGGAGACAAGCTAAAAGGCATAGTTCGGTGCCTTGTCAAGCGGGGCTTGTCTTGTAAGCAATAGGGGAGGCAACAGAAGATGTTAAATAGGGAAATGACGGTCATCTTTGCAAATATCTTAACTAAATGAGCACAGTGTAATCTCCTGAAAAGATCTGACAGAGAAAAATGTAGCTTTCCATTTTAAACAGTTCCGTATTCTCTCCGATAAAGAGCAGTGACAAAGCTTCTACTCCTCTGTTAACCTTTTGCATTTAACTGCAGAATGGCAACTGGTAAACTCAGGCAGTGGCCCCTCTGAACAACAGCAGATATTCACTTGCAAAGGAAAATTCAGCAAACTGTCTGCTTAATGCTTGTTTCTACCCAAGATATATTTCCTATTATTAACTCTTGGGCTAATTTGTGTAGACATGCATAAAACAACAGAGAACTGTTTCTAATCACTACTCTCCTCCTAGATTGTTTAATTCGGACACTTGGGCAACCACTTGTCAATACATCACCTTCTTTTATTCTTCCCTCTCTACATCTCCTCTAACTGATTTGTTTCAGGTCCAATTTGTTTCCTGTTGGGCTTTTCTCATTACCACTATCACCCCACCCTCATAACTCTGTGAGCCTCCCCATCTTCCTTCTCATCTCTCCCACCTTGCAGAGCGGTTGGTCTGAAATAGTATTTCATGTGCCCTCTCCCGCAGTGAAGCTTGGAGGGTTATATTCTACCTCATCAAAAGCATTTATTCACCTGCGCATTCCAGATCCTGCATGATCTGACCCAGGAGGTACTTTTGTGGCCATCCCCTCAGATGGCGGATTGTAAAATGCCCGAGTGAGGGACCCCACATAGGGCTTCTGTCTTCACCACAGAGCCTGGCTGAGAGCTGAATACTTAACCACTTATAATTAGTTTAATTTGTATTTGGAAGTTTAAGAGGCTAAGGGACATTTAATATTTAATAAACATGGAAATCATTTATTGGAGACTTGCTACAAAATAACCCCAAAGATGCAATTACTCTTTAAAAAAACAGTTAATCAATTAAGTGATTTTATCCCTTCAGTGCCACTATATAAACATTCTAAACATTATTTTAAAAAGTACAAAGTGTTTACAAATATCTGAATGCTTAATAGCTTATAGGCAAAATTTCTGGATGCCAGAGTCTTTGACATTTTTTTTTAATCTTCTGCTCCAGGTAAATATCACTTTTAATCAAGGAGCTTCCATAGGGTATAAAGTCCCTATGCATATGGTTATGTATTAGTGGTCAAAAAAATTCATTAAAGTTAACTAACTCATAACATTTAACCTTTCTATACAGCAGTTGGTACAAGAGTCAATAAAATGTGATCACTTATCCACCTAGAAGCCCAAGTGACTCCATTTGCAATAAGAAACAGTGAGATAGGAAGAAGTCACATTGTTTCATAAACCTTTATGATATGACATATATATGAATAAAATATGACTTATTTATGTCCATTCCAAAATATAAGAATTCAATACTCTTTTAAAGGGAAATGCAACAAACACAAAATGTGTTGGCAAATGTTCACAATTTTAAACAGACTAATCCCTATGTATAGAATATGAAGGTATAATATATATGTACATACATGTATAAAATATATTTCTTTTAACCTACTTGAAATAAAGAGAGCTCCTGTTCTTAGTTGGCTGATGGAACTCACTGAAAAGGGTCTTGAGAAGATCGGCATGTTGTCTGATCTCCGCCATTTAATCTTTGGTTCTGGATAACCCTGGACATAGCAAGGTAATGTCACGTTTGAGCCAATTTCCACAGAAACATCAGCAGGTTCCTGTATGAAAACTGGAGGTGCTAGAGGATATGTAAAGCAAAGAAGCAAAAAAAAAAGTCAGTGGGATAGCGTACAGGCACATTAAGTATAGCGTCATTATTAAACCATCAACAGACTGAATCTGAATCAAGGTATTGGTTACATAACATTTTAAGTTTACCCTTTAAGCATTCCTGGCTGCCAATGAAATAGCAGATATTTCTTTTTGCTTTATAAATGAAGAGAAGCACAAAGAAGTTCAACTACTTCCTTAAAGTGATAAATGATGAAGAGAATGGAGTTTAAGAGTGGGAATTTAAATCAAGATTACTTTAAATAGAGAATCTTTTGTTTTAGAAATTTGTTTTCAATTTTAGTCTATGTCATAGTGCTCAAATCTTTCAACATTCTTATAAAAAAGTTTGCCTTGTAGTGAAATATTTTTTACACTTTCTAAAACTTAGCTTCTTTTGGTCAAATTTTTAAAGAACTTAATTTATAACAGAGGTCATTCTTTAATCAATCACTTTAATATAACCAGTTAACAGTATTTAATCCTACATTATATCCTTGTTCTAGATCACATTCTTCCTTCTCAATACCTTTCACTTTTTTAAATACATTTTTGAGTTAAAGGAATTAGAGCTTGAGAATCATAGTTTCTGATAAAAAGAGACTAATGAGAGCTTAAATGAGCTTTAAAATCTGATTCAGAAATTATAAAATTATAGAGCAAAAGGCTGCAGTTACCCACATAACTTAGATAAACACAGAAGCCAGAAGGAAGAATTAGAAATATGTCAAGGGCACAACTTGGAAAACATGGGAAAGAATATAATTGTTAAAAGCTGTCAGCAAGCCTAAACAGAGGAGCCTGCCAATATGTCTAGCCCCTAGAACTTATAAGCAATGATGTATGAGACACCAGACAAGGAAAAATATAGAGGATGCTACTGGAGGTAATTCATGAAACCTGCTCATACAGGATTCTTTTTTTTTTTTTTAATTTTATTTGTTTATTTGAAAGAGAAAGAGAGACAGAAAGAGCATGTGTGTTGTGGGAGCGGGAGGGCCAGAAGGAGAGGGCCAAGCAGACTCGGGCTGAGCGCGGGGCTCTATTTCACAATCCGGAGATCATGACCTGAACCGAAACCGATAGGTGGTCTCTTAACCAAATGCGCCCCTCCCCTAACGGAGGGGCCCCTGCTCAGATAGGAATCCAAGAGGAAGAGGCAAGACAGGGCTCCTTGATAAGGTCGAAGTTAAATATTGCTTAGAAATTCAACTATCACTTACAAAGCCAAGGGCTGCTGTTTAGTGCTTTCCATGAATTTTTTCATTTACCTTCACAATATCTTCACAATATGCTTATGGGGTAAGTACTATCATTACTCTGATTTGGTAGATGAAGAAACTGAGACGAGATAGTTAAGTTGCTAAGTGCCACGTGGAACTGAAGAGTGGAGGTAGGATTGAAAATCAGACTGATCCTGGTAACAATTCTTTGTCATTTCACCAGCCTCCCCTTTTCTATAGGTTCTTACAACAGCTCAAAGCCAAGTTGTTTAGTAGGCTAATAAAAATGGGTGCAGAGTGCACTTCTTTCCGTCTCATGGGGAATTCTGGGACTCCGACGTACGGTTGTCTCCTAAGCAGCCTTAGTGATTTTATTAGCCGGGGCTAACGGACATCCTCTAAGTATGTGGCCTCATCTCCCATCATCTACTACAGAAATCTTATTCTCTAGACAATTTGAACCCTTCGCTCTTCTCCAAACAAGGATTGACCATTTTTTTTTAAACATTTTATTTACTCACTTGAGAGAGAAAGAGAGAGCATGAGAGGGGAGAGGATCAGAGGGAGAAGCAGACTCCCTGCTGAGCAGGGAGCCCAATGCGGGACTCGATCCCAGTGCTCTGGGGTCACGACCTGAGCTGAAGGCAGTCATTGAACCAACTGAGCCACCCAGGTGCCCCAAGGATTGACCATTTTAATATCAGTGCCCACGTGTTACTGCCATCCCTTTCAAATGCAATGTTGGTTTTTGACCTCTGGCTATTGAAATATTGACAATTCTTTAATCCAGTTCAAAAGCTCCCTCCTCAATGCCATCTCTCATCCTCCCGGACAGACACGATTTCTTCCCTCTGAACTCACTCTGCATCACTCTCATGGCAATGGCGACATTCTGCCTTTTATTAGACTAATGTTTGATTTTCCCTAGAGAGTTCCTGTTTGCAACCATATTTTATCCTTTATAACAACTAACATAGTACTTTGTGCATTATTCAAGGCTTCTAGATATCTGTGAATTGAATCAATATTAAAACACTTCAACAATAGACTAGTGTGTGCATTTGAATATGTGTGTAAGTGTTTGGTGATGACAACAACCTTGATCCCATACATTTGAACTTGACTTTTGAAGAAAACAGGCAACTTCAGAATCCTTATTGCTTATTTACTGAACCTAAATAAAATAAATTTAAGTTAAACCCACAATTGAGTAACATGTTTTTAAAAAGAAGTGTGGGATTTCTCTTAATCCACCTCTATGGGAATTTGGCTTATAAAAATAATAGGCAAAATAAGCATATTTAGAAAATAATTTATAAAGCAGCTCATTGCTTGCCTATGGTGTAATGGACTAGTTACTTTTCTCTAGAGTGATAGTAATCATATATTCCAGAGCCAGTTGCTTTTCTGGAAAAAAGAAAAGATGTTAAGTATAAAAAAGTCTCAGGATGTATTAGGTGCAGATTGTGGGCAGGTGAATGTCAAAAAGGGGCAGAAAATAAATTCCATAAGAACAAAAAGATATGCAGTAGGCTGGGATTGACCAAATATTTGGGAGGAACCCAAGCTTACTGACATAACAGAACACAGCCATCAGTGAAAATGGAGACAAATCAGAACTTTCAGAAGTAAGAACGCCAAGAACAAACTGGACTGGAAAAGGACAAGCAGAGTTCAGGTTGTGCCCATAAAACTCAATAAAGACAGGAGAAGTCATCTGTGGTGAAGAAGCTTTGGGAAGAGTGTCAGGTACAAGACAAGCAAAAGGCTAGGGAATATACAAACTGGTACCAGAAAACAAGGCAAATGAGAGTACCAGGCACTAGGGAAGCAGCCAAGACAGCTTCAATGACAAGCAAACCTCAAAAATAAAGCCACTCCTAACTCAGGCCAAGAAACCTTTTAAATACTTCCTACTCCTGAGTGTGGCCAATTTGGACTCCAAGTGAATTACACTGGGTGGATGGTAAACAGATTAACAGCACCGGGGAAGGGGCAGCAGTGATTGTAGTACAAAACACGGGACTTGGACGGGGGAGGCCATGTTGCTTAGAGACATTACAGCCCATTAGGTGGTTTTGAATGGCAGTTCCATTATTTCTTTGTCTGTAAAACTGGAAAATTATTTTGCCTCCCCCAGTCTAAATTTCTCCATGAACAAAAAGGAGGCAATACTATTTCCTATCTGGTGATGTTCAAAGAGGTAGTCTTTAATCATTGAGCATGTAGTCATCACCGAAATATTAACTATCATTGCTTACAAATATTGTTGAGTTAATTCATTAAATCTTAGCCCTAAAATTTAATATATCTATTATTAATTTCAATTTCAGTTTCTGTATACAGTCTGTCAGGATCATGTTGGACTCACCGGGATCCCCTGCATACGTGTGTGCACACCACTTGAGACTGCAGAATTAACACCCAGTATGGCTTTGTTGTCACTTGCTGACAGATATGGCAGTGGGCATGTATTACTTTGAAAATAGCAAAGTTACAGGTTGACCATGTTGCTCTGAAAGCTATTCCATAAAATTATTCTAGTTCCTTCAGGGGTAATTAAATATATATCCACTAAAGCAATTCCTACGTTATATTAGTCAAAAAGAGATTTTCTTTCCTAAAATGGATGAACACACTGTTTTGGTTCTAACAAACCACAGAACACAAAACCACAGTCTAAGGCTGAGATCCTGAGCGGTGTGGAATACTGCAAGTGAAATCACTGCCAGGCCAACTTTTTGTTTGATGTAGCCAATCTTCTTCTCTTCCAAATGACTTCATAATTCACTACCTCTTTTTTTAAAAAAGGATGAAAAGCACTGGTAATTTTCCCTGCTGACCTGAAATGTCCATAACTTAGAGCCATGATAATGAGAAACAGGAAAGAGGAGACTCACTACAAGAAGCTCTAACTCAATAATAATATTGAACAGCTTTTTTATTATTGTTTTTTTATCTCATATTGGTGTAAGGCCCACAATAGGCCCACAAAAACGATCTGAACGCCCAACAGCTACATGATAGGGACAAAGGCATGTTTTTCTTTTTAAGTCATCGGCTACTTAAAATTATGCCCAATAGTTTTGGAACACAAATGAATAATTTTATGCACTACTACTAAAAGTAGCACTTGAGTTGTCTCAGGCCCTTTTAAAAAAAAGTCAACTTGAAATAGTTAGTGACTTCCTTATTAAAAGCCCAGTGCTTAATCTTCAAGGCTATGCCATTATTTTATACACATTTCTATATTATTTTTCAGGACTCAAAGAACCAAAATGACAAATCAGTTTGTGCAGTTCATGTACTTGATACATGTGCCATTCATGAGGTAGATGGGAACAGTGGTAACCACTGACTTCTGAATGCATGTGAATAGGTGATAATGTCTCATTTCATCCTTACAAGCAATTTATTGGGTAGGTACTATGAAAAATCAGGCAGAAAACCCAGTATCTCTCCAAAGCCCATTCTCTTAACCACTATGTAAATTCTGAGGAAATTTTAGGTTGGTTTTTTTGTTTGGAGGGTTTTTTTTGGGTTTGTTTGTTTTTAAACCTAATAGAGACAAGCATGACCATCACTGCAACTGTGATTTGCATGGGCCTTGGCCGTTACATCCTGTACCTGCTTGGATATATTACCATAGTTTTATGTGGACAGACAAGGTCTAACCAAACTTTGGAAGCTAAGATAATCAGAATTCTAATGGTGAATAAGGAGATAGTTACAGCATAACAGATGCATGCATGGCACTAATGTTAGTATTAAGCTATTTGGCAACTTCATGATCAAGGTTCCAGTAAGGAAACAACTGAGTTTATGTTAATGGCTCCATCAGAGTGATTACTGGATGAAAGTTGAGAGAGCCATTATTTTAGAAAAGGTCACAGAGAGTGAAGATCTTGAATAGGAATGAAGATAAAACAAAATTCAGTTCAAGGAATGAAGGATAAATACAAAGCATTTTTTAGGATGTTTCTTATTTCAATGCAAGTCACTCCAGAAGAGATAGCCCTAACCTTTAGATTGTTTTTCGCTAGTCAAAAGAGAGAACTTGGAAAGTCCAGAAGCTAAAAAGAGTATATTAAGAAGGCTGTAAATAAGCAAAGAAATGTGTACATGGTTTAGATTTTCTACAGTCTTGGAGAGGAGTGAGGGTGTCATTCTGCTTTTGCTGGGAACAATTACTCAGTCTAATTCATTCTTCCTCCGGAGCTAGACAACTCTAGAAGAATGTTGGGTGAATATAAATTATCTGGGCAGGAAAGAAGGAGAAGCAGAGCTAGAAAATATTGGTAATTTGAAACACTGTACTTGTATATTTTTTAGAAATAAGAATTCAGCATCAAGTGATCCTCTTCATTTGGATCCTACTTTCCTAAAAGGTTTCCTTGTATTTTAACTCTGCTGGTAGATTCAGATATCCTCCACCCAGAGATTCCAATCTTATTTCCAAGGCACTTCTCTTAATAACCTCAGAATTTAGTCACGGTCAAACACATTTTGCTGTGCCCTAGTCAGATTCTACTGTGGTCTTTGTGGCTATTTCCAGCTTTGTTGATTCTACCCCAAGGGCTTAATCACCAAGAATGCAGAGTGTTCAGACAGCCCAGGGCAAAAGGATCATAAAAGATCTCAGGAAGAAAAAAATTAGTTTATATGAAACAAAATATTAAGCTTCGAGGGCCATTATATTCATTTAAAGAATCAAGATAAAATGAAAATATTTTATATTACTTTATTCTAAAACAAATATGCATTCCCTTTATAGTTCCTAACTTTTGTTTAAAAAGAAAAACAGCTGAGGCATGAAAATCATCATACATAAATGAAAATGCAATTTAACAAAATGTCATATTTTATAAGTTTAACTGATGTAAATGTTTGAATTATCTGTTAAAATTAAGTTGCCAGGTTCCTTTTCATACAAAGTAAGCTCTGTTTTATTTCATGTGTTACACATTGTGTAGAAAATAATTTCTTTTTTTAAAAAAGCATGAGATGGAGAGACAAAGAAGGTGGGAGAACCAAACTTCTTGAGTAAACTAACGATAGTTGTCATGCACATGCTGTATCCTTCACATTGTGATTGACATTTATTTGTAGTTAGTACTTTATTTTATGCACTGAGGAGTCATTGCTAGTAAGTTTTTTTGTTGTTGCTGTTGTTTTTTATTTTTTATTTTTTTTAAGATTTTATTTTTATTTATTTGTCAGAGAGAGAGAGAGTGAGAGCAAGCACAGGCAGACAGAGAGGCAGGCAGGGGCAGAGGGAGAAGCAGGCTCCCTGCTGAGCAAGGAGCCCGATGCGGGACTCGATCCCAGGATGCCGGGATCATGACCTGAGCCGAAGGCAGCCGCTTAACCAACTGAGCCACCCAGGTGTCCCAAGTTGCTGTTGTTTTTTAAAGCAAAAGCACAATCTGCTACCTTTGCTATCATCAACATCTCCAAATTATGGTCTAGGGCCGAAGTCTAATTTCTAGCCTCCAGATGTTAATACTTAGGAATTTTGTGTTATCCAACTCCTGTTGAGAAAATGTTTGGCAATATATGATACACCAGTGAAGCCCACAGCTTCTGATGTCAGATAATCTGGATTCAAATACCCAGACTCCGCCCCTCCATAGATTTGTGATCCTGGTCAAGCTACTTAGCTTTGTTCCACCTCCATTTCCTTATCTCTCTAATGGAGATAATTATAATATCTTCCTCTTAGGATTGCTATGAGTGTTTAATGAGATAAGTTCTTAACAGAGTGCATGGCATATCAAAAGCATTTGATAAATATGTACTACCATTATTATATTCATAATCTGAAATGCTAACTCTAATTTGTCCATTCTGACAAATATTTCCACTCAATGGTTTCAAAGTTCTTAGCATGGAAAAAAACCCAATGTGTCTATCAGAGCTGGGATGCTTACAGCCAACATCCAAAGTTATCTTCCCAGCTGCTCTTCCAGCAGCATTGACAGCTACACACATATAATCACCAGCATCCAGGTCTTGAGTTTCTTGAATCTTCAAAAGCCCCAAGAGAGGGTCAATAACAAGGAATGTTGAGGGCCTCAGCTCAAGATCCCCTAGGTCAAAACAAAGGGAGAACATTAAACACTAAAGTATTTACACAGTTTACTCTGGCATTGGTTTGATTTCAAAACTGCTGAAGAAAACGGACTGTGAGGTTTTTAAAATACAACATAGACACTTAAACAATGTTGATGCAAAGAAAGAATGAAGTGTTTCTTGGCCCTAAGCTGATTTATTAGTCTGTATAATTCTATGGGCTAATCTAGAGCCAAAAATCCGGCCCCAAATATTTTCTACTACTGAACATGTACCCAAATAAGAATGAACTCTTCAAAGATGCACTGCGGGGGGGGGGGGGCGGTTAGAAAAGATGAAAGCTGTCCTCATGGCAGTGTTAGGTGAGAAGGTAATGGGAAGATGAAGGTTTGAAAAAGGTTTCTACCATCTTTGTGGCAGGATGAATTTCAGTGCCAGGAGTGCTTAGGAGACTATAGTGTTTTTAGTTTGATCACTGACAGTGTTTTGGTTTGCTGAATGCTATCAGTTAGTTAAACGGTATTTTGGGAGGGGTAGAGGCTACCTGAGAAGGTTCTGAGGATGTCTGGTGAAAAAGCAACCACAGCTATCTGGAGCGAATAGGGAAGAGCTTGTTGGTAGAAGAGGGAAAAATGGATGAGAATTTCTGACCATGGCCAGAGAGAAGTGTTTTATATAAATCTCCCAGGACACCTCTACTAAATCTGTATTATTCACCCAAGTTCTTTAAGT
This sequence comes from Taxidea taxus jeffersonii, assembly GCA_003697995.1. Taxonomy (NCBI): domain Eukaryota; kingdom Metazoa; phylum Chordata; class Mammalia; order Carnivora; family Mustelidae; genus Taxidea; species Taxidea taxus. The sequence continues at coordinate 247,444 of ML102643.1, forward strand.
TGGACTTATGAGTTTCTAGAAGAGGTGGGAAGGGAACAAATGTGTGGAGGATGAAACCATGCATTGAATTTGATCTTACTGTGAGGCTAGAATGATGCCAAAAATCAGTGTGTGAGTTACCTGTGTGTTCTGGGTGTCCCTGCCGTACCTCAAATCTCCTGAGAACCATTTCTCTCTGAAAACTGGCAACTCCTCAAATAATCTGGAAGTTAAGCTTAGCCATTCCTTACATTTCTCCTCCTTCAGAGTGATGCCTCTCTTAAGAATGAAATTAACCAGGATGGCCAATTTCATTTAAAAACAAAAAAAAAACAAAAAAAAACCCCAGTACTGGATGTTTAGTTGTTGGTGTTCATAGCTTTGTTGTTGTTGTTGTTGTTGTTGTTGTTGTTGCTAAAGGGTAATAACAAACTTTTTACGGGGGTCCTAAAAATCTTCCTGCAGGTTTGAAGGCCATGGCTCTTAGGGGTTCATAGCATGCCCAGATGTCAAGTCTTAAAAAATCACTCTCCAAAATGTCAAGTACTAGCCTAGCCAGTTGCCCTGAAGACCACAGTAGTAATTCTCTAACAACAACAACAAAACAGACAGAGAATTCCAGAACTAGTAATTCTCTAGAATAGTATAAAAATCACTAATCAACAGACTCAGGACAACAAACAGATAATTCTCTTTTTGTTTTTATAATTCTGGGAGTAATAGGGGTCAAAGGAGCCATAAATTTAGAAAAAAAAAATTACATTAGCAACCATCAGTGCCAAAAATAAAGTATTTTTTAGTATTCCAATATTTAAAACCCAAATCATCCTTTTAAGCTTGCTACCACATACCACTCGAGAATAAGAGAAGCAACCAAAGCTATGTCTATGTGCCTCTGGGAAATTTTCATAAATAAAAACAGATGATGTTGACATAAACTTTCCTCCCACTAAGGGAGAATGCGATGTGACCTAGCTGTTCATGAAGTATTAGAATATTTGGACTAAAATGCATTTAGAATTTTGGAATTTACTTCTCTCTTATTTCTTTTGTGTATGTCAAAGGACAAAAGAGGATAAAATCAAGACCTTTTAGCTAGTAGCTTTTTTCAAAATAAAAATGTTTACAGAACAGCAGCAATATAACAAAATATAAATTGAAAAACACTGGTTTAATCAAATTTGCATTCTGACCACACTTTGATAATCTTTCCTTCCTTCATTTCCACTGAAAAATTGGTCACCAAATCATTGAGAAGCCATAGAAAAATACAGAACTTTGAGATGGAAATGAAATAGGGATTATTTAGTTTTAATATTAGATAAAATTAAAAGAATGGTATAAATGGTAAAATATACAAACTTTCCTGACAATCTACGCTAGGATTTATCATTACCACTGAAGAGAGTTCTCTTTATGCTGTAGTTTAAATTCAATTCTGGTCTCTGTGGATATAAGACAAACAAACAGAGAGATCATTATCCCTGGCATGAGATCCTTTCAAATAGCTGATGGTAATTAGTGGTCCTCAAATATGTTTGTCTCAAGACCCTTTTATACTCTTAGAAATTACTGGAGACTTTAATGAAGTTTTGTTTATATGAACTATATTTATTTGTATTTAGAATTTTAGAAATGAAACTGAAAAGTCTTTAAATGTATGCATTTGTTTTATAATAACAAACTCATGACATTTTAACACAATGAATATATTTTATGAGAAAAAAATTGTATTTCCAAAAACAAGAGAAATTTAGTGAGAAGAGTGGCATTTCACATTTTTGCAAGTTTCTAGAATGTCTAGCTTAATAGAAGACAGCTGAATGCTCATCTCTGCGTCTACATTATGTAGTCTCTAAAAACTCCACTACATACTCATGAGACAATGAATGTGAAAAAGACAAATAATATCTCAGTGTAATTAGGAAAATAATTTTGATCTCCTGGATTCCCTGGAAAGAATTATGGGGAACCCCAGGATTCCTGACTACACTTTAAGAAACACCGATCTAAGCTTAAAAATCCAATTTCTTAGTTTCCCAGAAATATCCTCTATGCAACATTTTTTTTTCCAGGATACATTTTCTTTTCTTTTTCTTTTTTATTAACATATAATGTATTATTAGCCCCAGGAGTACAGTTCTGTGAATCATCAGGCTTACATACTTCACAGCACCATAGCACATACCCTCCCCAATGTCCATAACCCAGCCCCCCTCTAGTGTTGCTGATTCTTTTTTGAACCCACTGTATGTTGCTTATTGTTAAAAATGAAAAATACAAAATTTTGATGGATATTTGTACTTACGGAATTCTTTTTCTCTGATGGTCTGAATGGAATACAATTTATTAATGGAATTGTCTGGGGTTTTGAGCAAAAGGAATGAGGAACTGTTGTTTAAATTATACAAAATAAGTAAGTTCTAGAGATCTGCTGTGCAATAAAGTGCCTATAGTTAACAATACTATATTATACACTCAAACATTTGTTAAGAAGATAGATTCCATGTTTTCTTACAATCAGTCAATCACCACCTACTTCATTCAATCAGAATTGCCAAAAAACAAAAAAGGGGCATAAGGAAAAAGATATTCTTCTGGTTAAGGTGAGGTCTCTTCTTCACCCCTTGTTTTCCGTAGGCATAATTTTCATAGCCCTCCTATTGTCTCATCTCTAGTAGAGATGGAGAAGGAAAGCTCAGCTACCTCCTCCTCCTTTCTTTCTGGAGCCAATCTACATGTAGAAGAGATTATCCTCTAGTTTTGTTCTGGATGATCCAGATACTGCATTATGCAATAAATTGCTTGCTTGGGATAGGAACGGCAATAGGTTGGCCTGGTTGAGGGGTTTATGATTGCTCTGCATATTACTGATGAACATTGGAGAATGTCCTCCAGCATGGTCTGTTGGTGTTTAATGCCCACATTCTAGCTCTTTTGCTTCATAACTTGGACAGAGAAATGGGATATTATATACTGGGCCTGTTGGACCACAACATCTATGTTTGAGAGAACTAATAGGTAGTCAATTCTATAATCTTCCATATGGTGGCTACATTGCTCCCTAACACCTCCTTAGCTTCCAAGCCATTTGTGGGACCCAGGCTAACATGGAAACTACATTTTTTTTTTAATATTTTATTTATTTGTTAGAGAGAGAGAGAGCACAGGCAGACAGAGTGGTAGGCAGAGGCAGAGGGAGAAGCAGGCTCCCTGCCAAGCAAGGAGCCCGATGTGGGACTCGATCCTAGGATGCTGGGATCATGACCTGAGCCGAAGGCAGCTGCTTAACCAACTGAGCCACCCAGGCATCCCGGAAACTACATTTAATTCAGAAAAGTAGCTCAATTTCAGAAAATAAAAGACTTTTTTTTTTTTTTTTAATAAAAGACTTTCTGTGTGACTCTGCTATCTATGGGCAGAGAAGTCAGCAGGTTACATTACTTTTTAAAATTTTTATTTTTAACATTAACTACTGACTTTCATAAAACAGAAATGCTGCATCTATAATCCATTTTTTCTGGATTTATTTATGATGTGAGTTTGACATTGATTATCTATTTCATTTGTAATTCAAATATTTATTTTAAATAAGTAAAATTAGTTTATGTTGCTTGAAGTAAACCTAATTAAGAAGCAAATCTAGAAACGCTTTTATCACAGAAAACATGAAGACCCAAAATCATTTAACATGGAAAACAATGAAAATGGCATCATCTCCCAGTTTTCCTGTTTTTGATTTGTATTATTTAAAAGTGTTTGTTTTCTACATAAAGCCTTTCTTTTTCACCTCATGTTCCCCAAGAGTTTGAACCCGAGGTGAATTCATAATTTTGTGATTATGACATCAACCCGTTGCTATGGGGAGGTCTGTGATTTAACAAACAGAATCATAACAATAGTTCTTTGTACTGTTTAGCATTTTTCATCTGAAGATTAAAAAGTATTTTGCAAACAGCATCTCAATAATCCTAGCAACCTCCCTTTTAGAGTGTTTGCGGGAATTTTTCTTGCTCATAGATTGGAAGAACTGAGACAGAAACAGAAGCGGGATGTTTTACACAGATATCTACTGTCAGCATCTGAGCCTGGACTAGGACCCAAGTGTACTTTCACTAAGACAAATAGCACAGTAATTACGGATATTTTATGACAGAATCACAAAGATGTGATCTTTATGTTACAAATGCAGGCAGGCAATTTCCATGATTGATACAAGCATCTACCATGCATGCATGAAGCCAACCACACGACACGTCTGTCTTTCATTTACCCGTAAGCTTTAATGTTACGTCTTTTCTGAGGACTTTATAGAAGGTGTCTTTGGAAATCTAGAAAACTTTCTAATAGTGACAGCCATTATCTCTAAGAAAAGTGAACTGAAATGAGGAAAGTCATTTTAAACATTAACAGAGTATTCTTGGACAATTTTCTACAGGAAACAATCCTAAACTAACAAAGAGAATGTTCAGCTGGATTAGCAAAGGCGAACTTTTCCTGCTTTGATTTTCATGGTCCTATAATCCACACCAGATGTCAATTCCTGAAATTCAGAGTTCAGAATTTTGAACTATTGTCTCTAGTGAGATCATAAACACATTTTATGGGGCTGCTAAGTCACACACCAAAACAAGATTTTAACAAATCATCATTTTAAAAGAAAAAACAAAGCTAAGTGAACTAGACATGAACATGCTTAAGAAATGTACCTTTGAACCATTTAACTTGAGGCGGAGGAATACCAGAGGTTTTACATTCCATAACTGTTGTATCCCCAAGAGCAACCAAGAGCTCACTCTGAACTACAATCAGCTTTGGGGCTTCTGAAAAAAACAAGCAAGCAAATGGTTAATGTCTGGCCCAACGTAAAATGCACCTTTTATAACTATAAGTATAAATAATTATTTATATTATAAATATATTTATAATTTATATATATAATATATAACACATATATTATAAATAGTAGTTTATAATTATACTAAATGAACCAGTTTAACAAAATCCACCAGTATTTATGTGCTTGTAGCTATGTCAGTGTTTATAAACAGAAAGAGACTCTTTTAATGCAAGTATATGTAGATGTGTGTGATGAAAAGATCATTTATTAAGGTCAAATATATGTATTAGGCAAAAATAATTCTGTTAAAAGAATAAAAAAATTAGGAAATTAATTGAAAGGTCTTTATGGGAAAAAAAGGTGTATAGATACAAAGAAAGAAAAATCTTAGAAATCGGAGCATATCTTATAGAAATAACAATACTAAAGAAACAGAGAAGACTGGTAATAATAATAATATCAAAGGAGCTATGATGTTAAGACACCTAGATTAAGATTTGGGGATAATATAATTACAGGTGAATTTGTTATAACATTTTCTACATGATTTTAAGGATATTCATCTTCAACTGCAGAGAGTTGCAGTCTAAGGCTAAAAGTTACATCTATAAAAAGTAAAGTCTCCATTCTCTTTTCCCCTTTGACACTAAATACAAACATGCTCTAAGTTTCTCTCCTCCCTTGCTTAATGCTTTCATTCACTCATACATTTTTCTCTGAACTGGGCATGTTAGGACTTTCTTATTCTAATTGAAGTATTTTTAAACAAAGCTAAGAGTTATCTACTCAAAGATCATGTTAATCCTCTGCTAGAAAACCTTCGGTGATTTTGTTTCAGGATTCTCTAGGTTGGCTTTCAAAAATCATAAACTGGAGCGGAGCTGTCTTTTTTAACTTGCCCTCCATAACGCTTCCTTTCTTATCACAAGGTAGGAAGCTACAATGGTAGCTGGTAGTCCAAAACAGCCCCTACACGCTCCTATCTTCCTGCTTTTGCAAAAGCGGTTTCCTCTGCCTGCCATGCCCTTTGCCCCAACTCTTTGAATCCCACTCCTTCCTCCAGACTGAGCTTAAATCCTGTCTCCTTTGAGAAATCTTTACAAATTCCCCCGTCAGAATTAATCCTCCTCTCCGCCAACTCTCACTATGGTTCTTGTCTGTCCGCTGTCTTATATTTCTTAAGGTATAGCCACTCCCACCAGGCAAGCTCTCAAAAAGTAAGGACTTCGTAACACAAATTTTTTTTATTTTATATGTCACAACCTTTAGTATTTTTAGATACCCTGGGCAAATAAGTGGGTCAACTATTTTGGCTTGAGAATGAACCAAAATTCATTTCTACAATTCAGAATCTGATTCCACTCTCCTTTCTGCATTACCGCTGCCTGGTTCCTCTCCAGTCTTCCAAGCTTACTTGCCGTGGGCCTTCTTCATTTCTGTCGGTGAGACCACTTCTTTCCAGGCTTTCAGATTCAATATTTATGAGACTTTTGCTACCTCCCTCGTATGCCCACACCAACTACAATTCTCAATTTTTATCTTAGCTTTCTTTTTCTCTTCCATTGCCAGTTTCACTATCTTACTGTGAACCGCAGGGTAGACAGTCAGCCATGAATTATTCACAATTTACAAACTAATATTGAGTATGTGATGCCCTTGTCCTTTATTTGTTGAAAAAATTTTAAAAGAAATATTCTATTATATATGATTAAATTAAAACATTAGATTATAACCACATGCAATAATCATTATATTATGGAATATTATAAAATAATCATCACGAAATGCATCTTCAATAAATGTAGGTCTGGAGGGGAAAAACTAAAGAAGAAAAGTGAAAATAATATGTAGATAGGATAAATGACAGAAATGTTACAAACATTTAATCACAATAGAAATATAACGTTTTGGGACGCCTGGGTGGCTCAGTGGTTTAAACCTCTGCATTCAGCTCAGGTTATGATCTCAGGATTCTGAGATCAAGCCCTGCATCGGGCTCTCTGCTCAGTAGGGAGCCTGCTTCCTCCCCTCTCCCTGTCTGCCTCTCTGCCTCCCTGTGATCTCTCTCTCTCTCTGTGTCAAATAAATAAATAAAATCTTAAAAAAAAAAGAAATATAACGTTTTGAATATAAGTGAAAAATATAAAATGAAAGTTGAGGTAAACTAGAAAGGATATAGAATTTATTAACATGTAAGCAAAACATTGCAAACAAAAGAAAAACTATGGAAGGATAGAACTCTGTAGACCATCTGGGACTCTACCCACAATCTGTAAGCCTCCTGGACTTCTGTTGACTAATGAAACTATCTACTCCCTGAACTTTTTTTTTTTTTTAAAGATTTTATTTATTTATTTGTCAGATAGAGAGAGAGCACAGGAGCAAGCACAGGCAGACAGAGTGGCAGGCAGAGGCAGAGGGAGAAGCAGGCTCACTGCTGAGCAAGGAGCCCGATGTGGGACTCGATCCCAGGACGGTGGGATCATGACCTGAGCCGAAGGCAGCCGCTTAACCAACTGAGCCACCCAGGCGTCCCTACTCCCTGAACTTTTAACTTACATTAGTTACAGTATTTCCTTTAATCAATGTGTGAAATGAATAAAAAATCATAAGACTGGGTAAAACTCATTCCTAATATTAATTTTCAGAGAAGTGCTTTTAAATTGCTTGATATGATATTCATCCTGTTTATCATTGCCTTTTTTTTTTTTTTTTTTTTTAGAGACAGTGAGAGAGGGAACACTAGCAGGGGTAGTGGGAGAGGGAGAAGCAGATACTCCGCTGAGCAGGGAGCCCAATGTGGGGCTTGATCCCAGGACCCTGGGATCATGACCTGAGCCGAAGGCAGACGCTTAACCGACTGAGCCACCCAGGTGCCCCTTTCATTGCCTTTTAAACTGATTATACTTGCCAATATATCTGAGGGTAGAAGTCTGTTTGTCCGTTCCAGCTGAATTACTTGCCAGGCAACCATAGATCCCTGCATCTTTGGGAACTGCATTTTTGATGAATAAAGTACCTTCTGAGGTCATCCTATACCTATGCATGAAAAGAGAAGAAAATTGAAAATACCTTAATAATAGTATGAAGAAATTATAGCATCTTCCTTATAAATATCTTCAGATATTTTAGACTTATACTTTTGGTGCTGATTATAGAAATTATTCCTGTTGTCACTTAAGAAACAGAAATGTAGTCATGGAAGTGGATGTAATAATAGTAATAACAATAATAATAACAGATCCCAATGTATTCAGTACTTGCTCTGTGTTAGGAACTGCTCCAGAAGGCTTACAAAATATTTTAAATCCTCATAACAACCCAGTGAGTTAGATACTATTATTATCTCTGTTGTACAGATGAGCAAAGGGATTATATAACTTGCCCAACAGCAGTTAGTAAATGGAAGAAGTGGAATTTGCAACCAGGCAATCACACTCTGGGTCAATTGCTGTGCTAAGTCGTTCCTCAAAGTGCAAGCCTGAGAGATGCACACCTCTTGTCACACAGCAAGTCAGTGGTGAGGCTAGGAATAGAATCTGGCTTATACCTAAGCCCTCGTCCTCCTCAAAACCCAGAACAATGGAAGTTCAATAGCTGGAAACTTCCTTGTTTGTGCCCCACATGCTCATTACGCTCTTTGTGCATGAGAGGATCCACTGTCTTTTGATGTCATCCAGTAGATGAAATCCATCTCAATGTAGTATGGCAAAAGTGGATAGGAATTGCAAAGAACGTCTGCACACATTTTAATTGGAGATACTGCTCTGTCCTTTGCCTCTTCTTTCCCCTGTGAAATCCCAGGACCATATTTTTAAGAGATTAGTGAAAACTACACATTACTTTACCCCACAGAAATTTCACTATCCTCGTGTCAATGATTCAAGGCAAACCAAGTGTTATGGTATCGTGTTTGCAACACAAAATGTCGTGAAGCCCTTAGGCCCAGCTATTACATTCAAGACTGAAGAATATCAAACTCTGTCAATTCATTTATTATTTTATGGCCATTTCCTGGCCTATTTAGAAAATTGAAAGCTGTGGATTTGGGCAAAAGCTCGCTTAACCTTGGGGACTTAGTCACATTACTTTTGTCCAACTTTTGATTGGATTTTCACCAACATTTCATTCAGTAAAAACAAAGAACATGATACAAACCCAGTACCTGTGTGAACCCATGATAAACATATCATTGATGGTCCAGGTGATCTTTGGTTTGGGATAACCTGTTGCAGAACACCTGATGGAGACCTCAGATCCTCCTGTGAATGACTGATTCTTGGGCATCACAATGACTTTGGGTGGTTCTGCAAATAGAAACCATATATAGTGAAATGGCAACTTACCTTGATGTTAGGAGCTTTCTGCGTTAGCAGATTTGTGGGGTTCTTACCACACTATTATTTTTATTTTATTTTGTACTTCCAAGAGTTTGTTTATAAAAAGTAACAACCAAGTTGCTGTAGGGCTTAGGAGATTTCTTCCCCAAAGCTGACAGGATTTGCAGACTCTGCTCTCTGGCTCCCTATGGCCCAGGTTGCACAAGACTGGGAGTCCTGGTCCCTCCAGAGCCCCTCCTTTCCCTGAGAACCTGAAGCACACTGTGGCTGAGACCCAGGAGCCTGTGTCTATCCTGCAGGTTCAGAGTGGAAGGCCTTACTTCTGGCCATTTGCCCTGAGACCTTGCAGCTCAGGCTAGCCCTGTCAGCCCATCTGAGCCCTGGCCTATTCCTACTTCCAGAACCTGGATGCATGAAAGTGGATGAGGCCCTGCCCTCAGGGATTGGGAAGGGTCTGGCTAACTCTCCTCCTTCAGGGTACTGAATCCGAGGCCAGTTCCAGAAGGGGACTGAATGAAAGCCAAGGGAGCTACAAGAGCAAGACACAGTGATATCTGGCAGCTGGGGCAGGGGAGTGGGAAAAGGGAGTTCCTCTGTCCATTCTCTAGCCAGGTCCTGCCTCCCAGCCATCCAGGCCCCCAGTCCTGCTCTTCCCTGTGGCCTTGGTTACTAGACTGGCCTTGCAGTAACTCCATTCTCCTAGGGTATCTTGGACATGTGGAAGAAGGTGGTCCTTGTAGCCTGGGGACATCAATCATACTGAGGCCACTGGTGGGGATGGCATCCAGCATCTCCACCTTGAATGTTCCTGAAAGGCAGAACTCCCTTTTGGGGTCATAGAAAGAGAAGAAGGTGGGGTACACCACAGAAATGATGGGCAGCAAGATGTGAATTGCCAGGTAAAAGGCATCTTTCTTGAAAGGTAGCAGGTTCCAATTGTCCTTCTGTATATCCTCAGGGTAGATCCACATTTTGAGGTTCTCCCTGACCATGTCCTGGCCCATGACAGATATCACAGTCACAGTTTGTCCTGGAGCACTGCCAGTTGATAAATATGTCCCTGAGACACATGATCAGGTCTACAGGCCCCGTGGAGAGAATTTCTGCTTGGTGATCTACACATAACACTTGCAGAGGGCCTCCAAGAGGCCCATCATGTCCATAGGTCACTATGGTGGTTAGAAATGATGACACAAGGATGGTTCACTTCCAGCTTCTGGTGGCCCTCTGTCTCAGAATAAAGCCCCTGTAAGTACTTGAAGACATGGACAAACCAACTGATGATATTCATATTCTCCACCATCCGAATGCTGCAATAGGTCTTAGTGGAGACTGTGAAACAGAGCACTCAGTAAAAGGTGATGTTGGCTTAGAACTTGGCCATGCAGCTCAGCTGTATGGACAGGAGCATGGTGGTCAGTCACAGCAAGAGCTCCATGGCCAGGTCAGCACTGGGACCACATACCTGCGGCAGCACCCTGGTAAACCCAACTGTGCTGGCCTTAATCCCCCTCCCTGGACTCCGGCCCAGAAAGAGCTCTTTAGATGACCCTTCTCAGGGATCTAGTCCAATCAGTACAGGGAAGGAACCAAAAAAATTTTATTTATTATTTTAGCATTTTATTTTTATTTATTTTTTATTTAGATTCAATTAATTACATATCACATACTATTAGTTTCAGAAGTAGAGTTCAGTATTCATCAGTCTTATATAATACCCAGTGCTCATTACATCATGCGCACTCCTTAATGTCCATCACCTAGTTATCCCATCCCCCCCCAATCCTCTCCAGCAACCCTCAGTCTATTTGCTATGATTAAGAGACTCTTATGGTTTGCCTCCCTTTCTGATTTTGTCTTGTTTTATTTTTCCTTCCCTTCCCCTATGTTCCTCTTTTCTTTTTTAAGATTTTATTTATTTGACAGAGAGAGAGATCACAAGTAGGCAGAGAAGCAGGCAGAGAGAGGAAGGGAAGCAGGCTTCCTGCTGAGCAGAGAGCCTGATGTGGGACTTGATTCCAGGAGCCTGAGACCATGACCTGAGCCAAAGGCAGAGGCTTAACCCACTGAGACACCCAGGCACCCCTGTTTTTTTTTTTTTT
>ML102644.1:0-22656 GCA_003697995.1 Taxidea taxus jeffersonii
AAAAAAAAAAAAAGAGCAACAGGGCTAAACTTAGCAACCCAGTGTTTAAAAGGGGCATTGCAAATCTGAGAGTAATCTACTATTTACAATGAAGTATTTTAAGGCAGCAGAAGCGGGAGAAAGTCAACAGTTATGACGTGATTCTGTATGAAAAATCAGGCTTCCTGGCAATTAATGACAAATTTTCCACAAATCAAAAGAATGCAGGATGTGACTTAGGTTAATAACTACATACTGTATATCCATTCTAAATATTGCATTAGATCATTACTTTCATATCCTAAACTTAGGCTCATTATTTCATCATGTGGATGCTATATAATTTACTCAGAATGTTGCCTTTATATGGTTTCATCTAAACAAAAAGGCCAACGTTGGTTTAATAATAGTCATTCTGTGTGTATTCTGTGTGTCTAACCAAAAAACCAATGGATGGTCAAACTGGATCTCAAAGGGCACAGCCCCAAAAGACATGAAGAAGAATACACCCAATTATTTCCCAAAGCAGCCCCATGCTCTCTGCCACCCCATGCCTCACTTCTAGCAAATGAGGATCGAGCTGCAATAATAGAATCTTTCATCTCCAAAAGGACAACCAAGTATAACGGGTAAAGTCAGGAAAACAATACTCAAACTCTGGTCCGTTACATCATAACCAGTGGATGTTTCCCTCCTGCTCCCTTGCACATATTCTGGCCTCCAAGCTGGGCTGAACACCAGTCATGCTTTGCTTCTGCACCTGCCCATCTCTCCATCCACTCTTGAAAGCCCATTTCAGCACCATCATTTCCACTAAGTCCCCCTCATCACCAAAGCAAAACACTATTTTCCTTGCCTCTGAACAAATACACCTTAACCTACCTATTCAGGCTGCACCCTCACAGTCTAACCTGTACTACAACTACACTTACAAGATGGCAAATTAAGAAGACCTAGATCAGTGGTTCCTAAACCTAGTTTTGCATCATAATCACCTACAGAATTCCTCGACCCCGCCCCAGGCCTACTGAATCTGACTCTCCAGGGATGGAGCCTGGGGGAAAAAAATAATTTAACTAATACATCATTCACTGCACACCAGATCTGAGAACCAAAACCTCAGGAAAATCTAGCCAAACCCCTTAATATTAGATGGATAAAGAAAGAAACAGAGAAGGAAATAACTTATCTGAGGTCACAGAGCTTGCTAATGACAGCACTTTAAACTACTCCAACTACAGTGTCCTCCGCCATGCTCCAATATTATTCATAGCTGATCCTATCCCTCCTTTTAAATTGAAACTATTCCAAGGTAAGAACTGCGTACTGAAAACCTTTCATATGTTCTCACAGGACCTAACATAGAGTTTCTACAGGAATTTTTTTTAACACACAAATGAAAACGGTAATTACTAGTTTCTTTATTCAACAAATATGGAGTGCTGCTTTGTAGAAGGTATTGTGTTAGGTACTGGGTATGCAAAAGTAAATGGAAAGATGCAGTCCTGCCCCCTTTGGACTTAAGAATAGTGGAGAAGACAACTAAACAGTTACAGGAACTTCCATGGGGAAAAGTTTAAAAACAAAAACAACACGTGTGAAAGCCATAAGGCAAGAGAGTGACATAAAGGAAAGAATACAAAAAAAACAAAAAAGGAAAAAAAAATCTGAAAGTACCCCAATGGAACTAAAGCATAACAAGAAAAAGACAAATGAAATGAAATTGGAGAGGTTGACAGATCATGCCACCTCCTGCAGGTCATGAGTAAGGGACTCATTCTCTGCACACCTTTTAGAATAGTCGTTTTGGTTTTATTAAGTCATCTCTATACCCAACATAGGGCTCGAATTTACAATCCTGAGATCAAAAGTTGCATGCTCCACTGACTGAGCCAGCCAGGTGCCCCTCACCATGATCATTTTAAAATCAAGAACTATAGCACATCATCCTTCTATTTAAAACTCATAGGGCTTCCCACTGAATTTGCAATTAAATCCAAAGAATGGACTGAATAGAGGCAAGAGAGAAAAGGGACCAGTTACAGAAATTGTGCAGGTCCAGGCATAAGCTGATGATAGCTCAGACTAGGTTGGTGGCAGTGGAAACAAAAATTTGTGGGTTTAAGATATATGTTAGGGACAGAATGGACAGAACATGTTTCTGCCTGAATATCTGGTTAAGCTCTGAAGGCCTCAACAGAAATAAGGAAGTCAGGGACGCCTGAGTGGCTCAGTTGGTTAAGTGGCTGCCTTCGGCTCAGGTCATGATCCCGGTGTCCTGGGATCGAGTCCCACATCGGGCTCCCTGCCGAGCAGGGAGCCTGCTTCTCCCTCTGCCTCTACCTACCACTCTGTCTGCCTGTGCTCTCTCTCTCTCTGACAAAAAAAAAAAAAAAAAAAAACCATAAAAAAAAAAAAGAAATAAGGAAGTCAGAGAGAGGAGCGAGGTGAAGGGAAAGAAAATAAGAATCCATCTTTGCATATGTTGAATTGGAGATGTCTGTGAGACAGTCACTTGCTGGAGTCATCAGCATATAGAAAGTATTTAAAGTCATTCCCTAAGGGGAAAATACAGAGAAAGAAAATTAGAGAAGAAATCAGAAATAAGATAAAACAAAAGAACGTAAGCCTCCATGTCAAAAACAGCCCTTCCTCTAATCATAGTTACGGCCAATGATGCAAGTACAAACTACCAGTGCCAATATACCCCCAAATGGGGTAAGTTAAATAAACTGCAACATCCATATGTAATAGCAGACAAAGTAGGCATTTCAAATGATACAACAGAAGAACATAGTCCCATGTGGGGAAACGTTTACAATTTTTTCCAACTTTTTATTTTAGAACAGGTGTAGATTTACAGAAAACTTACCAAGATGGTAAAGAGTTCCCATATACTCCACACCTAGTTCCCCTATTACTTCTATTTTTTTCTCAGCTTGGCTGTATTTTTCATTTATTTTTTAAATTTTAGTTGACACAATGTTACATTAATTTCAGGTGTGCCACATGGCGATTCAACTTCTCCATACTTATGCTGTGCTCACCACAAGTGTAGCTACCATCTGCCACCAGACAACGCTACTACAGAACGACGGACTATATTCCCTACTGCGCCTTTCATCTCCTTGACTTATTTATCCCAATTTCCCTATTATTAACATCTTACCTCAGTGTGATCTGAATTTTACAATTAAAGAGCCAACACTGATGCATTATTATTAAAGTCCATATGTTCAGATTTCCTTAGCTTTTAATGTTCTTTTCAGTTCGGATCCATTCAGCATACCTATCACATTATATTTAGCCATTGTCTCCTTAGGCTACTCTTGACTGTAACAGTATATCATACATTCCTTCCTTCTGATGACTTTGACAGTTTTGAGAAATACAGTTCACATATTTTTGGAGGATGTTCCTCAAGGGGGATTTTTTGATATGTTTTTTTCATAATTAGAAAATTATGGGTTTCAATTTATAGGGCATGTGGATTTGGGGAAGAAAACTCACAAGAGTAAAGTGCCATTTTCATCACATTATATCCAAATTACAAACAATGGATAGGACTTATCACTATTGGCATTGAGCTTGATCACCTGCCTAAGGTGGTGGCTATCAGCTATCTCCACTGAAAAATCATTCTTTTTACTTCTTCCCCTTTCCACCCTGTACTCTTTGGAAGGAGTCACCAAGCACAGCCACACTTAAGGGGTGGGGAGTTGTGTTCCTCCTTCTTGAGAATGAACTGTCCCCATAAATTATTAGAATTCTGCCCAGAACTTTGTCTCTTCTCCCCTATTCATTTATTCAATCATTTATTTATATTGGCCCAGAGCCATGGGTATTTATTTTATACTTGGGTTATAATCCAATACTACTTTATTTTGTTGCTCAAATCATTTCATTCTGGCCACTGGAAGCTCTTTTCAGTTGGCACCTGTGTCCCTCTGACACACAACCCATCATTGTGAGGATTTTTTTGTTTTTAGCACTTCCTTTTGTGGAACTACAAAATGCTCCAGGCTTATATTTATTTGTTTTTAAGATTTATTTCTTTGAGAGAGACAGCACAAGTGGGGTGGAAGGGAAAAGGGAGAGGGAGAAAGAGAATCTCAAGCAGACTCCCCGCTGAGCACAGAGCCAGATGTGGGACTCAATCTCACAACCCTGATCTGAGCTGAAACCAAGAGTCAGAGGCTCAACCGGCTGAGCCACCCAAGCTCCCCCAGGCTCATCTGTAGATGTCATGTTCCAGTCTTACAGGAAAGCATAAAAAGAAGAGGAGTCAGAAGGTAAAGAAAGGGAATGTTTATCTTATTTTTATATTATAAATGTTACTTATTTTAGTGTCAACCAGCACCTCATTCATTCATTCACTTATTCAAAAATCTCAGTATCAGAGAAGCAAGATGGCAGAGAAGTAGGAGACCTAAATATCACCAGGTCCCAGGAGTTCAGCTAGGTAGTTATCAAACCATTCTGAACACCTACAAACTTAACAGGAGAGAGAAGAGAAGAAGAGCAGGAATTCTAGGAACAGAAAATCGACCACATCCCAGAAGGTGGGATGTGCAGAGAAGTGAATCTGAAGCAGCATTCAGGGATAAAGACTGCGTGGGGAGGGGCCGGCTCCCGGCAAGTGGTAGAGCAGCAGACCACAAAATCAGAACATTAAGAAGTCTGCTCCACTGACAGACATCACTCCAGAGGCTAAGCAGGAAATTGGGCCCTCACAGGGACAGTGTAGTCTCGGGACCAGCAGGGTCACAAAAAGACCAGGGGTATCTGAGTGTGTCAGAGCTCCCAACTATTGGAGTGGGAAAGAAGGCTACAGAGACGGAGCTAAGGAGGGGGCTCTCAGCTTGGTATTACCTTAAAACATGATCCAAGGCAAAGTCAGGCCACTACTCTTCGGTCAGGGACCCAACAAGCAGCAGATCTGGGGAGACTTATCTTCCTCCTCTGAGAGGAGTGGCACAGGTGCACATTGCAGGAATCAGTTGGGTTTGGAGCTCTAAATGGGGCCATGCACCAGAGATAGAAACACTCGGTCACAAGACAGGTGAGCATGGAGTATGGCTGGAGACCAGGGAGAAAGGAGGGATTTACTGCTTTTCTCTGAGGGCACACTGTGGAGTGTGGTCCTAAGCTCTTGGCTCCTATGGACTGCAGATTGGGAGGCCGCCATTTTCATTCCTGTCTTCCAAAGCTGCCCAGAAAACGTTCAGGGAACAAAAGCTCCCTAGACCAAAACCAAGCAGATTACTCAGCCTGACCCCTGGCAAGGGCAGTGCAATTCCACCTCAGGCAAAGACATTTGAGAATCATTACAATAGGCCCCACTCCAAGAAGGTCAGCAAGAACATCTGGCCAAGACCAATTTCACCCACCAATGAGAAGTGCGGAACTCAAAAGCTAAGAGAAAGCAACACAGAGCATTCGTGGATTTTTCCCATGATCCTTTAGTCTTTCAAAGTTAAATTTTTTTAATTTTATTTTTTTCTTATTCTACTTTTAAAATTTTTCCTAATTCCTATGTTAACATTTTTAAACTATTTTATCTTACCAACACCTTTCTAAAATCATTTTAATTTTCATTGTTATAATCAAATTTTATCCCTTCATTGTATTTAACCTTATTTGTTATATATATATGGGTTATTTTTTTCGTTAAAATTTCAGGATATAATTTCTTCTAATAGATCAAAATATACCCTAATTCTAGCACATGGCTTTGTTCTAGTCTCCATCCTGATCACATTCTTTCCTCTTTTCAACCAACTTATCTTATCAATTCCTTTTTAAGAATCTTTTTTAATTTTCTTCTTTATACTCATATTCCATCCCTTCATTGTGTTTTCCCTCATTTTTCTATAAATGTAAGTTTTTCTTTCTTTAAAATTTTGGGAGGAATATTCTTCCACAGACCAAAATACACCCAAAATCAAGTGTGTGGCTCTGTTCTATTCACCAGTAATATATATGTATATAAAAATTTTTTTCTCCCTTACCCCCTTTTTTCCCCCCAGTTTCAGATCTCTTCTGATTTGGTTAGTGTATATCTTTCTGGGGTTGTTGCTAACCTTTTAGTATTTTGTTCTCTGATTCATCTATTCTTATCTGGATAAAATGACAAGGTGGAAAAATTCATCACAAAAAATAAATAAATAAATAAAAGAACAAGAGGCAGTACTGATGGCTAGGGACCTAATCAATATGGACATTAGTAAGATGTCAGAACTAGACTTCAGAATGACAATTATCAAGGTGCTAGGCTTGAAAAAAGCATGGAAGATATTAGAGAGTCCCTTTCTGGAAAAATAAAATCCCTTTCTGGAGAAAAAGAAGAACTAAAATCTAACCTAGTTGAAATAAAAAGAGTTGGGATGGCTGGGTGGCTCAGGTTAAGCAGCTGTCTTTGGCTCAGGTCATGATCCCAGTGTCCTGGGATAGAGTCCCACATCGGGGTCCTTGCTCGGCAGGGAGCCTGCTTCTCCCTCTGCCTCTGCCTGCCTCTCTGTCTGCCTGTGCTCGCTCCTGCTCTCTCTCTCTGACAAATAAATAAATATAAATCTTTTAAAAAAAAGAAATAAAAAGAGTTATTAATGAGATGCAATTTAAAAATGGAGGCTCTTACTGCTAGGATAAATGAGGCAGAAGAGAGAATAAGTGATATAGAAGACCAAATGATAGAGAATAAAGAAGCTGAGCAAAAGAGAGACAAACAACTACTGGAACATGAGGAAGAATTTGACAGATAAGTGATACAATAAGACAAAACAATATTATAATAATTGGGATTCCAAAAGAAGAAGAAAGAGAGAGGGGGGCAAAAGGTATATTGGAGCAAACTATAACACAGAATTTCCCTAATTTGGCAAAGGGAGCAAGCATCAAAATCCAGGAGGCACAGAGAAGCCCCCTCAAAATCAATAAAAATAGGTTGGTACCCTGACATCTAATAGTAAAACTTACAAGTCTCAGTGACAAAGAGAAAATACTGAAAGCCATTCGAGATAAGAGGTCTGTAACATACAATGGTAGAAATATTGGGTTGGTAGCAGACTTCTCCACAGAGACCTGGCAGGCCAGAAAGGATTGGCATGATATATTCACAACACTAAACAAGAGAAAATATGCAGCCAAGAATACTACATCCAGCTAGGCTGTCACTGAAAATAGAAACAGAGATAAAAAGCTTCCAGGACAAACGAAAACTAAAAGAATTTGCAAACACCAAACCAGCCCTATAGGAAATACTGAAAGGGGTCCTCTAAGCAAAGAGAAAGCCTAAAATTAACAGATCAAAAAGAAAAAGAGACAATATACAGTAACAGTCACCTTACAGGCAATACAATGGCACTAAATTCATATCTTTCAATACTTACCCTAAAAGTAAATGGGCTAAATGTCCGAATCAAAAGATACAGGGTATCAGAATGGATTAAAAAAATACACATCAATATGCTGTCTACAAGTAACTCATTTTAGACCCAAAGACACCTCCAGATTTCAAGTGAGGAGGTAGAAAACAATTTAACATGCTAATGGACATCAAAAGAAAACTGGGGTGGCAATCCTTATATCAGATAAATTCTATTTTAAGCCAAAGACTATAATAAGAGAAGAGGAAGGACACTATATCATATTTAAAGGGTCTGTCCAACAAGAAGATCTAAAAATTTTAAGTAGCTATGCCCCAAACATGGGAGCAGCAAATTCTACAAACCAATTAATAACAAAATCAAAGAAACACATCGACAATGATATAATAATAGTAGGGGACTTTAACACCCCCTCTTACTGAAATGGGCAGATCATCTAAGCAAAAGATCAACAAGGAAATAAAGGCTTTAAATGACACACTGGACCAGATTGACATCACAGATATATTCAGAACATTTCATTCCAAAACAACAGAATACACATTCTTCTCTAGTATACATGGAACATTCTCCAGAATAGATCACATCCTGGGTCACAAATCAGGTCTCAAATGGTACCAAAAGATTAAGATCATTCCCTGCATATTTTTGGACCACAATGCTCTGAAAATAGAACTTAATCACAACAGGAAAGTTGGAAAGAACTCAAATACATGGAAGCTAAAGAGCATCATACTAAAGAATGAATGGGTAAACCAGGAAATTAAAGAAGAATTGAAAAAATTCAAGGAAAAAATGAAAATGAAAACACAACTGTTCAAAACCTAGGGGACACAGCAAGGGCAGTCCTGAGGGGAAAGTCTATAGCAATACAAACCTTTCTCAAAAAACATGAAAGGTCTCAAGTACACAACCTAATCCTACAACTAAAAGGAGCTAGAGAAAGAACAGCAAAGAAAGCCTAAACCCAGTAGGAGAAGAGAAATCATAAAGAGCAGAAATCAAAGAAATAGAAACCAAAAGGACAAATCAATGAAACTAAGAGCTGGTTCATTGAAAAAATTAATAAGATTGATAAACCGTTGGCCAGACTTATCAAAAAGAAAAAAGAAAGGACCCAAATAAATAAAATCATGAATAAGAGAGGAGAGATCACAACCAATATCAAAGAAATACAAACAATTATAAGAACATATTATGAGCAACTATACACCAGAAAATCTGACAATCTGGAAGAAATGGATACATTCCTAGAGACATATCAACTACCAAAACTGAACCAGGAGAAATAGAAGACCTGAACAGACCCATAACCAGTAAGGAGATTGAAGCAGTCATCAAAAATCTCCCAACAAACAAGAGTCCAGGGCCAGATGGCTTCCCAGGGGAGTTCTACCAAACATTTAAAGAAGAATTAATACCTATTCTCCTGAAACTGTTCCAAAAGATAGAAATGGAAGGAAAACTTCCAGACTCATTTTATGAGGCCAGCATGACCTTGATCCCAAAGCCATACAAAAACCCCATCAAAAAGGAGAATTACAGACCAATATCCTTGATGAACACAAATGCAAAAATTCTCACCAAAATACTAGCCAATAGGATCCAACAGTATATGAAAAGGATTATTCACTGCGACCAAGTGGGATTTATTCCTGGGCTGAAAAATTGGTTCAACATCCACAAATCAATCAATATGATACAATACATTAATAAAAGAAAGAATAAGAACAATATGATACTCTCAATAGATGATGAAAAAGCATCCAATAAAGTAGAGCATCCTTTCTTGATCAAAATTCTTCACAGTGTAGGCATGGAGGGTACATACCTCAATATCATCAAAGCCATCTATGAAAAACCCAAGTGAATATCATTCTCAGTGGGGAAAAACTGGAGATTTCCCCTAAGGTCAGGAACACGGCAGGGATGTCCACTATCACCACTGCTATTCAACATAGTACTAGAAGTCCTAGCCTCAGCAATCAGACAACAAAAAGAAATAAAGGACATCCAAATCGACAAAGAAGAAGTCAAACTCTCACCCTTTGCAGATGATATGATACTTTATGTGGAAAACCCAGAAGACTTTACTCCAAAACTGCTAGAACTCATACAGGAATTCAGTAAAGTGTCAGGATATAAAATCAATGCACAGAAATCAGTTGCATTTCTATACACCAACAACAACACAGAAGAAAGAGAAATTAAGGAGTCGATGCCATTTACATTTGCAGACAAAACCATAAGATACATAGGAACAAACCTAGCCAAAGAGGCAAAGAATCTGTACTCAGAAGCCTATAAAGTCCTCATGAAAGAAATTGAGGAATACATAATGAAATGGAAAAACGTCCCATGCTCACGGATGGGAAGAACAAATATTGTGATAATGTCTATGCTACCTAAAGCAATCTACATGTTTAATGGAATCCTTATCAAAACACCATCAATTTTTATCAAAGAAATGTAACAAACGATCCTAAAATTTATATAGAACCAGAAAAGACCCCAAATAGCCAGAGGAATGTTGAAAATGAAAACCAAAGTTGGTGGCATCACAATTTCAGACTTCAAGCTCTATTACAAAGCTCTAATCATCAAGACAGTAGGGTACTGGCACAAAAACAGACACATAGATCAATGGAACAGAATAGCGAGCCCAGAAATGGACCCTCAACTCTATGGTCAGCTACTCTTTGACAAAGCAGGAAAGAATGTCCAATGGAAAAAAAGACAGTCTTTTTAATAAATGGTGTTGGGAAAATTGGACAGCCACATGCAGAAAAATGACACTGAACTATTTCCTCACACTACACACAAAAATAGACTCAAAATGGATGAAAGACCTTAATGTGAGACAGGAATCCATCAAAATCCTTGAGAAGAACAGAGGCAGCAACCTCTTCAACCTCAGCTGCAGCAACTTCTTCCTAGGAATGTCACCAAAGGCAAGGGAAGCAAGGGCAAAATGAACTATTGGGACTTCATCAAGATCAAAAGCTTTTGTACAGCAAAGGAAACAGTCAAAAAAATATATATATATAACTGAGAGAATGGGAGAA
Source organism: Taxidea taxus jeffersonii (assembly GCA_003697995.1). Lineage (NCBI taxonomy): Eukaryota > Metazoa > Chordata > Mammalia > Carnivora > Mustelidae > Taxidea > Taxidea taxus. The sequence goes on from ML102644.1 coordinate 10,430, forward strand.
GATATTTGCAAATGACATATCAGATAAAGGGCTAGTATCCAAAATCTAAAAAGAACTTATCAAATGCAACACCCAAAGAACAAAGAATCCCACCAAGAAATGGGCAAAGGACATGAACAGACATTTCTGCAAAGAAGAAATGGCCAACAGACACATGAAAAAGTGCTCAACATCACTCGGCATTAGGGAAATATAAATCAAAACCAGAGTGAGATGCCACCGCACGTGCACTGTTGGTGGGAATGCAAGCTGGTGCAACCACTCTGGAAAACAGCATGGAGGTTCCTCAAAAAGTTGAAAATGGAGCTACCCTACAACCCAGCAACTGCACTACTGGGTATTTACCCTAAAGATACAAACGTAGTGATCCGAAGGAGCACGTGTACCCGAATGTATAGCAGCAATGTCCACAATAGCCAAACTATGGAAAGAAGCTAGATGTGCATCAACAGATGAATGGATAAAAAAGGTGTGGTATATATATACAATGGAATACTATGCATCCATCAAAAGAACTGAAATCTTGCCATTTGCAATGACATGGATGGAACTAGAGGGTATTATGCTAAACGAAGTAAGTCAATCAGAGAAAGACAATTATCATATGGTCTCTCTGATACAAGGTATTTGAGAGGCAGGGCAGAGGGTCATGGGGGTAGGGAGGGAAAAAATGAAAGAAGATGGGATCGGGATGGAGACAAACCATAAGCAACTCTTAATCTCATGAAGAGATTGGGGGGTGGGGGAGTATGGAGAGGGTAGCGGAGTTATGGACATTGGGGAGGGTATGTGTTATGGTGAGTGCTGTGAATTGTATAAGCCTGATGATTCACAGACCTGTACCCCTGGAGCAAATAATACATCATATGTTAATAAAAAATAAAATTAAATAAATAAATAAATAAATAAAGATTTTCTGAAGATCTCAATATCACACCTACTGTGTGCCAGAAACTGTTCGAGGCACAGGGATATGGCCATGAACCAGACAGACAGGGTTGCGCTTTCACAAAGCTTATGTTCCAGGGTAAGGCATAAACAAACAGGAAAATATCAAGAAATGATAAGAGGGCTTTTCTAGAATAACAGGTTAGTAAAAGCCTCTTGGAAGATGTTACACTTAACCTGAGACCTATAGAAAGCATGTGAAAAATCTAGGGCAATGTTTCTAGGCAACATCAATAAAGAGACTTAACTGCAGTAAAAATTTACTGTATTTCAGAACAGAAAGCAGTTCACTGTCGCTGGAACATGGTAAGGAGAAGAGGCAGTAGTATAAGACAGGACTAAGGAAACAGGCAGGTGCCAGATCAGGTAGGTACTGCAGGCCTGGGTAAGCATCTGGGATATGGAAGCCATTGATTTATAGGAACTGGATCAGCTGGCTGTTACATGGAATATATTACATAGAAGGGGGCAATGAATGAAGCCAAATTATCTCACATGAGTTTGGTACTACAGCCTCCGTTTTACAGATGGGAAATCTAAGCCTAGGGATATTCAATGCCTTACCTAGATCAAACAGCGAGCTGCTGAGTGGCAAAACTATGACTGACACACAGGTCACTCTACTCTCCAACCCATCCCTACATGAACTCACCTCCTCTCTCTCTATTCAACGTCTCAACTCCCACTCCCTCTCACCCTCATAGTCCCTGGTTTCATGTTTTACATCCTTCATCACATCCTTGGCTTCACACTCTATATTCCCCGCATGGGCCCCCATATCACTCAAGTGGACTGGAATCCCTACGCAATCACTCAGTTGTCCTCTATATCTGCTTAGAAAGCACATCATTAAATGAATCAGTAATTCTCCCATTCTTCTGCTCAACTTCATTCATTGACTAACTATAAAATATCTTCTGGGGAAAATATATTTAAAAAGAAATAAAGGGGCCAGCATCCATACAGAATAGACCTTTTAAGACTTATCCTCCCAGGACGCCTGGGTGGCTCAGTTGGTTAAGTGGCTGCCTTCGGCTCAGGTCATGATCCCAGCGTCCTGGGATCGAGTCCCACATCGGGCTCCTTGCTCGGCAGGGAGCCTGCTTCTCCCTCGGCCTCTGCGTGCCTTTCTGTCTGCCTGTGTTCTCTCTCTCTCTCTCTCTAATAAAAAAGAAAGAAAGAAAGAAAGAAAGAAAGAAAGAAAGAAAGAAAGAAAGAAGGAAAGAAGGAAAGAAAGAAGGAAAGAAAGAAAGGAAAGAAAAAAAAGACTTATCCTCCCATCAGAAAGAACTGTTAAGATCTTGACATCCTTTTCATCCTAACACCATTACTTTACATTTCAAAACTTCTTATGCAATTTAATTTGCCACACTTTGTCCCTCACAGCTTAAAGTAAATGGAGTCCTGCAGAATCATTAGGGCTGAGGAAGAAAGACATGCAGCCATAGAGAAAGTATTGAGGCTGTCCCATATTGAAAAAAGAATAAGAATTCTACTTATTCATACCACATTTACCACTTTAAGCTGGCCAAGATCCTGAATAAGTTTTACAGGACTGTTCTACGTTGGTAAAGACAAATCTGTCATTAAACCTCCTTTTCTAGCAGAAAAACCTCTACAGATAAACATGACCTTAATTATTATATAATACTTGAGATTCAAAGATTTCTGCATTGCAGCAACCATGTCTTGGCTCCTATTCCAAAGTAATTAGAAATAAACTTCAACCTATAAACATTTTACCTATAAACAATGAAAAAACCCAGTAGAGCTGTTATGTAATTTTAAAATCTCTACTTTTATTTGTTTAGCAAAGGAAGAACATATTATCAAATCCTTTTCCTCATGGCAATTTTTTTTAATTTTTATTTTTTTATTTAAACATATAATGTAACCCCACCACCCTCTCCCAACCCCCCCTTCCCCCCACCCCCCTCAGTTTGTTTTAACTTAATGAAACATACACATTTCACAATTCCTCTAAACTATCATTAATGGTAGTCAAATCATATTGAGGTTTATTTTATGTACTGAACTCAGAAGAAAAAAATACTTGCATTATACTCAGAATAATTTTGCCAATCCATCTGAATCAAAATCAGACATGAAGAAACTGGATATCAAATGCCAGAAGGTAAGACCAGACAACACAGAGAGACAAAATTTCAAAAGCATGTTTAGGATAATACATCAAACATATTTCTTACCATTAATTACTGACCCAGTCAATCATTTCACTCAGAAAGTGGTTATAAATAACTAAAAGAAAAAAATGTGATGAGTAAGTGGAAATATAGAAAAGTAACATTTAACGACCTGGTATACTTATTCAGTTCTGTGATGTCTTCAGTTTCAAATGTTTTCTTCAAATATGGTTTTACATTTTAAATAACTTCATTCTTTAAAATATTTGTATTTGGGGTGCCTGGGTGGCTCAATCAGTTAAGTGTCTGACTCGGTTTCACTCAGGTCATGATCTCAGGGTCCTGGGATCAAACTCCACCTTGGGCTCTGCACTCAGCGGGGAGTCTGCTGGAGATTCTCTCTCCCTCTACCTCTCTGCCCCCCACTCATATACATTCTCTCTCTTTCTCTCACAAATAAATAAATAAATCTTTAAAATATTTGTTTTTTAAAAATAAATAAATAAATAAATAAAATATTTGCTTTTAAAAACAAATGAATATGCAAACAAAAAACAAAATCAGACCTATAAATACAGAGAACAAACTGAGGGTCGCCAGAGAGAAGGGGTATGAGGGAGTGGGCAAAATGAGTGAAGGGGAATGGGAGATACAGGCTTCCAGTTATGGAATGAGGAAGTCACAGGAATAGAAGGCACAGCATAGTCAATGATTATGGTGACAGATGGCAGCTAAACTTGTGTTGAGCACAGCCTAAGCACAGAAAAGTTAAATCACTTGCCGTACACCTGAAACCAATGTAACGTTGTATGTCGAACTATACTCAAATATTTTTTTAATTTCTGTTTTTAGAATAAAATAATACATTGTTCTGCAACACTAGTTTTAAAAAGAAGTTATGAGAAATGAAAGTTGCTTTTGTTTATTTCTTCCTTCATGCATTCAGCACAAATATTTAATAAGCCCTTATTATATGCAGAGCACTCTGTCAGGTGCAGTCAGAGATCCCAATGTCAATAAAAGAGGGTTTTCTGTCTCAAGAAAGTTAAAATCTGTAATTCGAAAATAGAAATCATCAGTCCCACAAGAGACTTTTAAAACAATATCAAATTGAGATAAAAAGTGACATTTGAGCTGATCCTTTGATAAAGGGAATGTATCATGTAAAAACAGGGAAAAGGGCCTTCCACATGAAAGAAATACTGTAGGCAAAGTCACGGCAGAGATGGAAAAGTATTGGTTCTGAATGAATGGATGAATGAATGAAAAAGAAAAACTGAAACAAGGCATTAGATTGGATGAACAGGTGGTCATAAATAATCATTAAGATGAAATATCAGTAAAGTAGTAAAAACAAAAGCAAGATCAAAGGGAGCTAAGGAATGAATTAAAAGAATACAGGAGCCACAAGAGTACTTTTGAGGCTTGTGTAAAGGAAATGAGAAGGGAAGGAGAGAGAGTGGACAGCAGCTCACACACGTTAAGCAGGTAGATAAAGGTATCATTTTGGAAGATCAAAAAAAAACCCTGAAGTGTATTTAATTATGCAAGCAAAAGGGATAATTGAAGGTGTGGAGTCTTAAGCAAGATAGACAAGGATAAGAAAGGAAGTACGAGTGAAGGGGTTATGGTTAATATATCATCTCTCAGTGACATCTACCCTAAATAATGACTAAGCTGCAGTCATTTCCTCTTCTGGCTCCGTCCATTAGGATGCAGGCTTCATGAGGGAAAGGACTGGTGTGATTTGTTTGCTTCTCTCCCCAACAGCAGGAACACTGCCTGAGAGATACTACAGGCCCTCAGTAATTACTGAACTCCTGAAAAATGAATAAATGACACAGTTTTCCTCTAATTTGGGAGAAGAATCTTTTTTTAAGATTTTTAAATTTATAATTTATTTAAGATTTTAAGATTTTAGAGGGGTGAGGGGGTTTAGAGAGGCAGAGGGAGCAGGAGAAAGTGAAAAAGAAAATTTGGATGCAATCCCCACAGAAAAGCAGAATAGTAGAAGACATCTTCACAGAATGTGAAGAACAGGTTGAGATTTGCCTCTTTGTCCCTCTAAATGCTAACTCTGCCCAATAGAGTCACACACAACAAGTCCATTCACTCTTTTACCATGTACCAAGAGGATAATCAGAGAGGCTCAGCTAGAGAGCCACATCAGGGCCCAAGGCCTCATCTTCAGGGTAAAGAAAACAACAAAAGTGGCCCAGAGAGAAAAAGGGAATCTTTAGGAGTCAAGAACTCGCTGGGCGAAAAAGTGAGTAGATGATGCTCATGACTTATGAATGGGTGGAAAGATGAAATTACAACTCTTCCCTTAAGTCAGAATTAGCCTGGGATGGGAGGGAGGTGACTATGTAACAGGGGTACCGATAGGTCCTAGGAGGGAATTCAGAGGCTAAGAAGTTGACTAAAGGCTGACTCCCACTGACCTGATTGATGTCCCTCAGTGTTCCACAGAGCCTAGGAGACACCTGGGTGGCTCAGTCAGTTAAGTGTCTGCCTCTGGCTCAGGTCATGATCTTGGGTCCTGGGATCAAGCCCCTTCATCAGGCTTTCTGATCAGCAGAGGAATCTGCTTCTCCCTCTCCCTCTGCCCCTCCTTTCCCCCCACTCCCTGCTCATGCTCTCTCTTTTTTTTTTAAAGATTTTATGTATTTATTTGACAGACAGAGATCACAAGTAGGCAGGGAGAGAGAAGAGGAAGCAGGCTCTCCTTGGAGAAGAAAGCCCGATGCGGGACTCGATCTCAGGACCCCAGGATCATGACCTGAGCCAAAAGCAGAGGCTTTAATCAACTGAGCCACCCAGGCGCCCCTCATGCTCTCTCTTTAACGCTCACTCTCTCTCTCTCAAATAAATAAATACAATCTTTTTAAAAAAAAGAAAGAGAAATTAAGGAATCAATCCCATCTACAATTGCACCAAAAACTGTAAGATACCTTGGAATAAACCTAACCAAAGACATGAAAGACCTGCACTCTGAGAACCATAAAACACTGATAAACTGAAGACGACACAAAGAAATGGAAAGACCCTGGAAGAACAAATATTGTTAAAATGTATATACTATCCAAAGCAATACACAGATTTAATGCAATTCCTATCAAAATATCAGCAGCATTTTTCACAGAGCTACAACAACCCTAAAATTTGTATGGAACCACAAAAGATCCTGAGTAGCCAAAACAACCTTGAAAAAGAAAAGCAAAGCTGGAGGCATCCCAATTCTGGAGTTCAACATATATTATAAAACTCTGGTGAACAAAACAGGATGGTGCTGGCACAAAAACAACACACAGATCAATGGAACAGAATAGAAAACCCAGAAATGAACCCACAAGTATACAGTTAATCTTGGACAAAGCAGGAAAGAATATCCGATGGGAAAAAGAGAGTCTCTTCAACATATAACAGTGTTGGGAAAACTGAAACAACATGCAAAAGAATGAAAGTGGACCACTTTCTTATACCACACACAAAAATAAATTCAAAATGGATTAAAGCCCTAAATATGAGTCCTGAAACCATAAAATTCCTAGAGAACACAGGCAGTAACCTCTTTGACAACAGCTGTAACAACTGCTTTCTAGGTATGTCTCCTGAGTCAAGGGAAACAAAATAAAAAATAAACTACTGGGCCTACAACAAAATAAAAAGCTTCTGCACAGCAAAGGAAACAATCAACAAAACTAAAAGGCAACCTATGGAATGGGAGAAGATATTTGCAAATGATGTATCTGATAAAGGCTTAGGATCCAAAATGTATAAGAATGTATCAAACTCAAAACCCAAAATACAAATAATTCAATTTTTAAAATAGGCAGAAGACATGAATAGACATTTCTCCAAAGAAGACAGAGGCCAATAGACACATGAAAAGATGCTCAACATCACTAATAATCAGGGAAATACAAATCAGAACTACAAGACATCACCTAACACCTGTCAGAATATCAAAAACACAAGCAACAAGTGATGTTGGTGAGGATGTGGAGAAAGGAGAACCCTCTTGCACTGTTGGTGGGAATGCAAACTGGTGCAGCCACTCTGGAAAACAGTATAGAAGTTTCCATCCAACAACTGGACTACTCGGTATCTACCCAAAGAACACACAAAAACAGTAATTAGAGGGGATACACATACCCCGATGTTTATAGCAGCATTATCTACAATAGTCAAATTATATAACCAGCCCAAGTTCTATCAACTGATGATTGGATAAAGAAAATGTGGTACACACACACACGTGCATGTGCATACACATGCTGGAATATTACTCAGTTATAGAAAAGAATGCAATCTTGTAATGACATGGATGGAGCTAGAGAGTGTAATGCTAAGTGAAATAAGGCAGTCAGAGAAAGACAAATACCATAGGATTTCACTCATATGTGGAATTTAAGAAACAAAACAAATGAGCAAAGAAGAAACAAAGAAAGAAAGAGAGGAGCAAACCAAGAAACAGACTCTTAACTATAGAGAACAGACTGATGGTTACCAGAGGGGAGGCGGGCAGGGGGATGGGGGAAATAGGTGATGGGGATGAAGGAGGGCATTTGTGATGAGCACAAGCTGTTGTGTGGAAATGGTGAATCACTCACTATAGCCTATACCAGAAACTAAGACTACACTGTATGTTAACTGGAATGTTAACTGGAATGTTAGCTGGAATTTAAATTAAAAAGCTAATTAATTAATTAAAGTTAAGCTCAGAAAGACATGCTGTCATTGGCCTTGATGACCCAGTCTGCATGAGCCCAGCAGCCACAGGAACTCTCACTCTGAGCCCCAAGTGAGAGCCACAGACCTGCAGACACCTTGACTGTAGGCTTTTAAGACCTGAGCACATGATCCAGCCTTTCCTGGACTCTTCATCCACAGAAACTATGAGATGATAACTTTGTGTTATTTCAAGCCACATCTGTGCTAATTTACTACGTGGCAACAGAGAATTAATAGAAGGCTGAAGCCATCAAAGTAGATGACTACGCTGGGTACTGACAGGGAAAGCAGAGGACAAGGGTATAGCACTGGAGTCACCCAACGAGGGGACAAAAAAAGAATAGAACTGTAAGGAATCTAAGGGTAGTAAGTAAAACAGAAAGTTGTGGTGTTTGGAGGCCAAAGGAGAAGCAAGTTAGAAGGAATCATGCTGAACATGTGTGAAATAGCCAAATGAGGTCAAGAAGGAGGAGAGAATCCTGGACTCAATGAAAAGGAATCAGCCTTCAAAGGCAGTATGTGTCAGAAGAGTGATGGGAAGGGGTATCATAATGCAAAGGATTAAGAAAAGTGGGTAGAAGGCAGAAAACTCAAATACAAATAATATGTTAAGTCTGGCAGTAAGAGGGGGAAAGAGACAGAACAATAGCTGGAATGTGAGCCAAATTACCAAAAATGGTGTCAAGTGAAGACTGTGCATGAGGTTACCTTTTCCAGGGTATAGGGACTTTAATAGACACAAAAGCCTTAGAGCTAAAGGAATGAATCTCTCTTAGTGGAATTTCAGGCATTTCCCCCAAGTTCATGGGAGAAGGATTTTCTCACTGAGTCACTTTCCTAAAACCTTTAAGTTGCAGAGCTCTGTAAAACAACCCTGCACACAACAACTTATCAGCCAAGCTCTGACAGGAGAACAGAAATGAATGTGCACACACTGCCTACATCTGATCCATCACACTGATTAAAATCCAAGATTGTAAATGTGATTCAGATGATGGCCTTTGCCCAGCCCTGTCACGTGGCACTGCTCTCCAGGCTTCTGTGGAACAGTTCCCAGAATAACAAACTCACCAGCATGCGGCACCTGATTAAGTTCTTCAGCGATGACTCTCCTTAAAGAGTCCTCGTGGGAGTTCAAGGGAAAGCGCAAAGCCGGGCATGAATTAGGACAAGAAATCATGTCAGTGACCAAATGATTCAGCAGGTAAAATATGTGTTATGTCATTACACTTCAAGCAAAAATGCATGCAATGAAGGCCTGCCATGTTAGTTAACAAAACCAGCTCGGTGATTAAAAAACAACAGGGGCACCTGGGTGGCTCAGTGGTTTAAAGCCTCTGCCTTCGGCTCAGGTCATGATCCCTGGGTCCTGGAATCGAGCCCCACATCGCGCTCTCTGCTGGACAGGGAGCCTGCTTCCTCCTCTCTCTCTGCCTGCCTCTCTGCCTACTTGTGATCTCTGTCTGTCAAATAAATAAATAAAATCTTTTAAAATAAATAAATAAAATAAAATAAAAAACTAAAAAACAACAACAAATTCTAAGAACACCAAGAGAGAAAAAAACAACACATTCAGTAATTTTATATACTAACTCCATTTACTCGAAAACTTCAATCTTGTATTGAACATTCCATTGTTTCATTCGGCAAATATTTCCTGAGTGACTATGCTGCAGGCAGCGGGCTAGTGCTGGAAACATAGCGGTGAGAGAGAAGGATTCTCTGCCCTTAGGGGACATAGAATCTAGGGAGAAGACCTGTTAAACACGTGAAGCCCCGTGAGGACACTGGGGGCCGAGATCAGACCGGAAGCAGGCATCAGGGACTGGTCTCAAAGTCGACTTTGGATGATAAGCACGTTCTTTTCAGACTTCCCTGCCCCTCCTGCCACCAACACACAAAATGCTTTTGGCAAATCCATCTGCCATGTTATAGCCATCTTTATGAATTTGAGAGTCACCTCCCGGGAACAGAAACAATGAGAATACACTGCCACCTCTACAATCTCTTCTCTGTTCTTACGAACCTCTCTCCAGAGAGCAAAAACAAGGAAACTGATTTCAGAGCTTCGCTAACTTACATCACAGTCAAAACTCATCAACAACAGGTCTCATGGCACAGGCTGGATGGGTTTTAAGATCTAAGCTGCCAATTGTGGACATGTTTGGACTTTTCAGCATCACCTCTAAAAGACCTCAAAGGTACACCGACATCATCAGCCTTAGATGATGATACACTGTATCATATATCCATATTCTCATATGCCCCTCATTTGGGGCATTTGCATATGCTCTGCATTCTAATGTATCCACAAATCTGTTTTTATATGCTGGAAGACTGTAACACGATAGAACCCATAAGGAGCCACTCTGCTTTGTTGTGTCAATTCTCATATTCCTCAGACAAGGATCATTCTTAGCCACATCCGCCACCTACTCCTTAACCACAATTGAAGGGCGAGACAGTTCTGAAGAGGGCAGAGTCTTTGAATCTTTTTGACATCCTCAGCAGTCTGGTGGAAAGAAATTCGGATCCTGAGTCTCGGTCTCAGCTTAGCTCCTCACAACAAAGTTCTGAACCCTGACTCAAGTTTGCAAAACAAAACCAACTTTCTCACAGCTCTTGTTTGTATGATTTCAGAAGAACATTGCAAAAGCACTTTGGAAATACCCAAAAGGAAGAATCATGAAAAGTTACCCTTTAAAAAAAAAAACAACCTGCTATCCAAGCCAATACAGACCAAACAGCTAACATGGGGTTTACTATATAACAATTTAGTAATTTCTATGAATTAGATTGGTGCTTTCCATCCTTCATGGCTACAAATAATCCATCTAGGAAAAACAATACCCACAAGACAGGTTAGTCAGCTTTAGAAATTCCAAGTATATTGATTATTTTTATTAGTGAAAGAAATTCCTGAACTGCAAATCCTTTTACGTTTTATAAATATCAAACACACATTAAAACACTCTTGGTTCAGAAGGACCATAGAGGAAGGGAGGGAAATCTAAAGGGGGAGAAATCAGAGATGGAAGGAGATGAACCATGAGAGACTATGGACCCTGGGAACCAATTTGAAGGTTTCAGAGGGGTGAGGAGTGGGGGGGAGTTATAGGGAGGGGGTAACAGGGTAATGGGTATTGAGGAGGTTGTGTTGTGATGAGCACTGGGTGTTATACTTAACTAATGAGTCGTTGAACACTACATCAAAAACTATGTACTATACAGTGGCTCACTGAACAATTGAATATAAATTTTAAAAAATTTTTTTAAAAAAAGAGAGAATCTACAAGCCAATTCCTTGGATGGAATTGGATGGAATCTACAAGCCAACTCCTGGGATGGAATTAGTTCCTAAACCCCAAGGATTATTGGCTACCACCAGAAGCTGGGGAGAGTCAAGGAAGTATTCTACCAGAAAGCATGACCCTGCTGACATCTGGATTTTAGACTTTTGATCTCCAGAACTGTAAGAGAATAAACTTCAGTTGTTTTAAGTTTAAAAAAATAAAAATAAAAATAATTAAAAATAAAACACTGTTGGTTCAGAAAAATACCAGTGGAACTGCTGATTAAAAATCAACATGTTCACCTGAAATAAATGTAACACTGTAGGTTAATTATACTGGAGTTAAAATTATTTTTAAAAAATCAACATTTGGTGCCTATCAAAATCCCATCCAATTTTTTCAAAGAAATGGAACAAAGAATCCTAAAATTTATATGGAACCATAAAAGACCTTGAATAGCCAAAGAAATATTGAAAAAGAAAGCCAAAGTTGGTGGCATCACAATTCCAGACTTCAAGCTCTACTACAAAGCTGTCATCATTAAGACAGTATGGTACTGGCACAAAAACAGACACATAGATCAATGGAACAGAATAGAGAGCCCAGAAATAGACCCTCAACTCTATGGTCAACTAATCTTCGACAAAGCAGGAAAGAATATCCAATGGAAAAAAGACAGCCTCTTCAACAAATGGTGTTGGGAAAATTGGACAGCCACATGCAGAAAAATGAAATTGGACCATTTCCTTACACCACACACGAAAATAGACTCAAAATGGATGAAGGACCTCAACGTGAGAAAGGAATCCATCAGAATCCTTGAGGAGAACACAGGCAGCAACCTCTTCGACCTCAGCCGCAGCAACTTCTTCCTAGGAACAACGCCAAAGGCAAAGGAAGCAAGGGAAAAAATGAACTACTGGGACTTCATCAAGATCAAAAGCTTTTGCACAGCAAAGGAAACAGTCAACAAAACCAAAAGACAACTGACAGAGTGGGAGAAGATATTTGCAAATGACATATCAGATAAAGGGCTAGTATCCAAAATCTACAAAGAGCTTAGCAAACTCAACACCCAAAGAACAAATAATCCAATCAAGAAATGGGC